>BRYE01000006.1:14443897-14451397 GCA_030159115.1 Actinidia arguta var. hypoleuca | reverse complement strand
TCACTGCATTCACACTCATTTCACCTTGAAGGTCCACGTAATCAAGGTCATCTACAAAACTGTTCATCTGCATATCTGGAATTAAAAGGTTCAACTTTGGATTTTCGTAAGGAGAATGAAAGACCTTGACCAACCCTTCTTGGATGATCGAGATAATGTTGATTTTTGTCAAGGCCATTTAACTTATTATCTAAGTCGGAATTATGCATTTCACCAGCTTCACGAGGCATAAGCAACGGAATCTTTCCCAAAGGTGTTCGGGAGGAAAATGTATCCTGTATACTGGTGTCCTTCTGTACTTGTGCATTACTTTCAATATCTCTCTCAGTGCTTCTTCCCATGTAATGCGGGAGCACCATGTGATGCTGTGGCATTAGTAGAGGAATTGTTTGTTCATATGGAGCTTTGTTTCTCTGAGACAAAATGTAACAGTATTTGACATTGAATTCCAAACAGAAAATACAGTAAGGGAGTACTTCTAATGCAAGATCACCTTGGCATGGTTCCAATGCTGAACAAAGTGTCTAGCAATATCACGACAGGCTGGTCCCCAGAGAGCACAATGGACATCATGCCAAGGCATGCGAGGATATTTTCCACGATCCAGTTCATCTGTCATGATGTCTTCCCAAGAATTTGGTTCAGATTCTCTACACACACACACCCACACCCAAAAAAAAATTAAAATGAATCAAAGGTATTGAGAGTTGGAAGAAGTCTCCCCGGTTCTATAAAGTATTATGATTAAAGATCAAGTTGCAAGCACATGCCATACGTGGTGACATCTGATAACAAAGAGGCCCAGGTATTCAAACTTAGTAGATAGTTCAAGTAGTCAGAACATGCCATCAATGGAGATTCAACTACCTTTATACAAGAGTGAGTACTGAAAGGTAAACAGTTGTCCATGACTAATGGCATAGCCAGGAATTTCAGTTAATGGTGTCTTTCAAAGAGACATCATTAATGTTACAATCAGATTGATGGGAGATTCAGCTTTAACACAGTTTTTTTATTGTGAGAGGGATAAGTCCCCAGGCCCCGATGTGTATTTGTGTCTGTATTTCAAGATTGTAGGTTTTTTGTGAAAAATGATTTGGTTGCCTTAGAGTTTTTGGGGAGTTCTTTTAGAAGAATGTAGTGAATGCTGCTACCAGTGCCTCTTTCATTTGTTTCAGTCCTAACAAAGGAAAATTCTTTAAAGCTTTCTAATTTTAGGCCAATTAGCATGGTTACATCTATTTAAAAGATTAAAGTTCTACGTACCTATTGATGCAGAACAACAATAAAATTGTAACCCTACGATCAATCAATATCAAAAAATAGATAAAAGTAACCAGAATTGTAGAAGGAGAGGGGGAAGTTTGGCATCGCATTAGAATCTAGAAGAACGGGGGATGTCAATGCATCTATTTTTCTGTGCGGCTTGATAAGAACCTGATCTAAGAACTTGTTCGTTTACCTTTTGCCAACTTGTGTTACAACAATCAAACCAACGGCACAAGTGGCAGTCCTCATCCTTTGGTATTTTTGCTAGATGTTTAGCGGTTACATAACCCTCTTTCAACTTTGGACCATATTCTTGCAAAAATGATAACTTAGAGACCTCCAAAAACTTGCATACCTGAATCCCAAAAGCCTTGTTATGGACTAGAAATGAGGGAGAAAAGTAAAAGTAGACAGATATAAAATTGAATAAACTACAGAGAGTACACTGTGCACACAATGTGTGATGAATGTGAATATGACTAACTTGTCTTAATAAAAGCAGTAACAAATATTGTCACACACAAAATCTTCCCACGCTCCTCTCGAGAATTCACAATATCCATGTTTCCCAAAAAGTGATTAAGATAACCTTGCATTGCACCTTTGGCATTTTCTGAAATGGTCTGCTGTGCGCCCAGTGCTGGACGAATAATTGGCAAAGCAGCTCTGGATGGAACATATCTGCACAACATCCAGCCTGTAAGCACCATTGTTTTATTTTTATTTTTATTTTTATTTTTATTTTTATAAATGTGTAAGCATAAATGTTACGGTGGAAAAAACTTAAAAGCAAGCGATATATGTACGACACTAGCGATCACCTGTTCTTTGGACCATCTTCATGATGGATGGGAGCAGCTCCATCATCAGGTTCATCATTGTCACACAACTGCTGTCTGATCTCCTATTCCAAAGCTGTGAAGCCATTCTTTTACCTTTCATGTAAAATTTCAAGGACTTATCAAAATAAAAGACCATGTAATCACAAAGATATAATTAGAATCCTTGAAGGGCGCTAAATTTGGAATATCTTGGTAATTCACAGAAGTCTACATAAAGAAGTCCATAAGGAAGATGTCCAAAATCTGAAAATTATGAAATAACCCCCACCCCCATCCCCACCACACACAAACACACACGCACACGCAATGAAGGAGCACAAGTGAAAAGCAAACCTGCTCTTGTTTCTCACGAAACTCCTCAATTATTGCACGTGTCTTCAAAGCAAAGTGTAAATAGATTACTTGAAAAGTTTTCTTCATTAAACACCATTTAAACTGTTGAGTAGAGACACAATGAGGTTTTCATTGCAGTTGACATTGTTTATGAAGAAACAGAAAAGTAAGAAGAATGAGAAAGAAAAGGATCTTGCTGCAGATTTTCAGATCCTCTTTATTCTGGTTATAAAATGTCCCAATTTCTAAAGTAAAATACTCTCAGAAGAACACCAGAAAAAAATTTGAAGACAACAAACAACATGCTATAAGAATTAGGACCAGAACTTTCAAACTCTAAATCTAAAGACAATTAGGAGATCAAGAAAAGTTTAGAACAGCAAAACATTTCCGTACCAGCATGTAGTTAACTTAAATAAGGCACCAATGAGGACAGAACTAACAAACCATCATTTTACAAAATGTCCTTCGCCCTTTGATGATGAAGAAAGATGTACGGCACTCAGGCCATTAAATCAGACGAAGTCTGGTACCAAGCATCCATACTTAAACATTAGCTGCATACAAACTCTGATGGAAGAAAACAAAAAGAAAAAACAAAGGCCTAGCAGTGCTTGAAATTGAGATCTCATGCAATGTTAAACCTGACTGAAGACAGAATCCTTTGAGATATTATCTTGACACTTGTTAGGTCCAAATCAATTTATTCACATTAGGGCTGTTCACGGGTCGGATCAGGGTCACCCGACACCCGATCCGAATTGGTCGGATTGAAGAAATTTGGGCCCGAATCCGATCCAATAATCGTCGGATCTTGGAATATGGTCGGGTAGGGGTCGGGTTGGATAAAAAATGTGAATTTTAGTATAATATTTTATCGGGTTGGGCGGGTTGGGCGGTCGGATTGGACGATTTAATGGTCCGATACCCGAATCGAATGTGGTCGGGTTAGTTAAATTCCATCCGTTATTCATCCGTAGAGTGAACGAATTTGATCGGATTCGGGTTGGGTCGGGTATGATCGGGCGGATTGGGCGGATTGACGGATATTTGCATAGCCCTAATTCACATATACAATGTTATTTTTACAACTGAAAGAACTGACATTCCATGGTCAATGCATAAACTTGAAATCACAGTCCATTAAATGAAAAATTATTCAGGTCTCATAATTTTTTACTTCAGATTTTTAAAGGTGCACAGGGAGGGCACTGGTTCAGTGGCTAAAATTGGGCGTACTAACCTTGAGGTTGTAAGTTTAACCCGAGGATAACTACTTTGTGCATATAATGTCAATGTTAAGTGTGTACCTAACCTATCTTTTCCAGACATCCATTAATGGGTAAGAAATTGGGAGTCCTTTTTTAGATTTTAAAGGTGCAAGGCTTCAAAGAGGTTAAGCCTTAAAACATATTTTGAAATTAATGTATGAATTATGTTAAAAGTGTTAGTCCTACATCGTTTACTTAAACCACCCAAACTTAACACATATAATCTAGAAGCTACTCCACCTATTGCCAATTGGTTTTAGGTTGGACCCTTCAAATCTCTCTAACATGGTATCAGAGCTAGGTCTTGGGTGACTCTCACGTGGATCAAGTTTCTGCCCGAGTCGTTTCCGTTGTCGTCGTTGTTTCCGATGTTGTTGTCACCTCCATGTGCATTTGGGCTGCACATGCGGAGGGTATTAAAAATGTTAGTCCCACGTCATTTACTTAGTCACTCAAGCTTAACATATATAATCAAGATGTTAATCCACCTACTGCCAATTGATTTTAAGTTGGACCCCTCAATACTATCTAACAAATTACAACACATTTATGCAATGCAGAAATTCTGAGGCCTTTAATGCCAATAGGCTCATTTCATATACAAGTCACCTAACGCAAACTAAAACTGTAGTTCTAATCACAAACCTAAAGTGTCAAAGAAAATAATTATCTTGATGCTGCTAGTTTACCAAAACTGCATTTTTCATAAAACACATTTAAGGACCACCTGCAACAGGAAAAAAGGTAGTTATCTGGTATTTGTCGTACTTGCACTGTTTGTTTTGCCTACATATGGGAAGTGAAATAATAGCTCAGTCTAATCTTCCACAACTGACAAGTCTTAAATGGTATTTCTTGCTCACGAGAACAAGCAAAAGAACCTCTGTACCAAAACCTTCAAGGCTTAGACCTTGCCTTATTGGATGAGAAAATCCAGCATTTTCAATCCATCAGCCAAGAGCTATGAGAGTTTCATTATGACAGCAATTTGGTGCACATGTCATACTGGATCATTACTACAAACTTTCCATAAAAATAATCAAAAACAAAGAGGCAGTACTGTACTAACCAATCTATTAATTTTGTTCATACACTAATTCAAGGGACTACAATTATATTCATCCACTTTAAAGATGCATGAACATTATCCACCTTTGTGATTGATTCTTTCAATGCAGTAGAGCCCACAAAAAACAGTGGACACAAATAAAACAACCACAACCATTCATATACATTTTTTTAAAGTGGGTGAACATAATTGCATTCCATAGGCAATGTGCAAGTGCTTTATGAGTCAATTCCCTTATTCTTTGTTTAATAGCAACGAGTGGTCCCCAATAGCTGAGAAGAAATACTCTTTGTTTAATGTGGTTGTCAATTCCATGAGACTCAAATACAAAGTTTATACCATACAGGGCTATTCTTAAGAAAAATGGTGCCCAACTCTAGCAAGCAATATGGGACGTATTAACAATAAACCATCCAATTCTTGGTGAGAATTAACAACACAAGTTGCACAACAACGGTTTAAAAACAATAACTTCTTCAGCAAGTTAAATGAATCTTCTACCATAATCAAACACACTCCAAAATTGAATTAAGAACCAAGCAGTTTCCAAAAAAATGAAGATTCTCCCACTCATTGCCGAATATTCACGAACAGCTGGTGCTCATTACCACAATTGGCTCAAGTCAATTAAATTCTGATACTCAAATTAACCCCCACCCCCCCTCCCCCCCCCCCACCCCCCCACCCCACCTACGCCCCAAAAAAACCAGAGTATGAATTTAAAGGCATGCGCACAATTATTCATACATACATTCATATATGTCCCTAAGAGAGAGAAAGAGGGATGTTGCCTGTTTGTATTGGAGTTCGATGGTGTAAGAAAATTGGATGGGACTTATATCACTGGCGTCGGTTCTCGACACTGACACAATCGTTGCATTGGGCAGTTCCTCGGAGATCCTCGACGGTTCGGGACCGAACCGAAAGGAGTACGACGACAACATCGCCGTCGGCAATTTCTCTGGCGGGATTTGAACGTAGTGGGATGCGTCTCCGCCGTTGAGAAGCTTGTCCAAGGACATTGGAGAGTCCTTTTTCTGCTCCGAGTCCGATCTCCGGCGGCCCCGTTTGGCATGTCCTTTTTCAGTAGAGAGAGAGAGGGAGAAAGCCTTACAGATATAAATATATCTATACTATATATCTATACTATATATATATATATATATATATATATATATATATATATAGAGAGAGAGAGAGAGAGAGAGAGAGAGAGAGGGAGGGAGAACGGCGAAATCGTATTTTAGTTATCAGATACTCCGATTGTTGATGAATTTTGGAGAGGAGAAAAGGTGACGTTTTCTTGAGAGTGGTCGGGAGGTTTATGTACTTTTCGTGCATCTGTCATCTGATGTTGACACGTGGAATATGTAAGAGAGTTCCCACTAATCATAACCTACACGAGTTGAGTATACGTGGCATCCGTATGCCTTAACCGCGTGGAAGGTGTATAAAACATTAGGTGAGTTAAGAATTATTGGCGGAGAGATGCTAGTTTACAATCGGTTCGTTTACAACCGGTTACAACAAGATCAAAACAACGTCGTTTTGGCTTGTTATAAACCATTGTTGTAAACAATGGTTGTAAACTTAGCATTTCTCTTATTGGCGTGGCCGTTTGGAGTTGTGCGCATTTGAATTGGATGTGTTGGAGGGTTAATGTTTTTCTGAGAGCATACTGTAAGCCCCAAATGTCAAAAATACCCCTTAGCCTTAAACCCTTGAACAATAATGCTTAAACTTGGGCTTTGATTTTGGCCCCTTTTTCTAAAAAAAAATGGTAACGTCATCGTGTTTTGTATTATTTTTGCTTTCTGTTTTCTCTTCTCATTTTTTAAAGCACATAAAGCTTATTTGACGAACAATTTTCAAACCTTGTTCTGGAAAATCTGAATTTAAAAAAATAATTTTTGCTAACATGATAACGATAGTTTGTTTTTTTAAAATGTTTTGCAAAGTAATTGCTGACGATAGAACCAAATAAGGCTAGAGCTGATAAACGAAAATAAAATTATATGAAAATGAATTGCGTTTCCAACTAATCCGTTATTCTTTTCTCTAAAAGAAGAATAACCCAAATAAAAAAAAAATCACAAAAGACTACTTTTTGAAGTTCAAAATATTGATTGCTGACTCATAAATATTGGATCCGGAGGCCAAGTTTAGCTTTCCCCTAGATTTGGGCCATCAAGGTCTATTTCAGAAATAAAGTGGAGGGTAATTCGGTCATTTTACTCCCCACTAGCTCACAATTCTTGGTTCCCAAGGCACGTCCGATACTAGGATCGCTCTCAGAATATTCACTTCTTGTGCATACGATTGAGGATATGCGGAAAGGAGCTTTCATAATTCTTCCAAAATATAGCCCACCAAAAATGAGAATATTTTTTAAAAAAATTCAGAACTTTCACCAAATGTCTTATCCACACCTATATTGTTAAGATCTTCAATTAAATACCAGAACTTTAGAATCCGTCATCAATCAGGCCTCTTGACGTGAAAATCCGCCAAACCCTAGATGAAAATTACAATGCAGAGATTTTCTTCCATGTAGCTTCTGCTTCCCGTGGTTCTGTTTTCTCTCTTTCAATTTTTTTTTTCTAACTCCGAAAAATCTGCCTAACCTTAAACTAAAATTGCAATGTAGAAATTTCCTTCCACGTAGCTTTCACCCCCCCTGCTCTCCATGGTTCTTCTTTCTCTCTCTTCATTTTAT
>BRYE01000006.1:14433897-14436397 GCA_030159115.1 Actinidia arguta var. hypoleuca | reverse complement strand
CTGGACCAGATCCTCCGTTTCATCAATCCATGGAAATGTGAAATCGAACAATACACGACTCATCGACCCTAGTTACACAATGGGAATACACTAGGCTAAAATGACAGGTGATTAGGATAGGGTGAAATCAACCGTCTGGGATAATTTTTTTTCTTTTTACAAAATAGAACAGTTGATTGGATTTTGAATTTTTTTTATTTTTAGTGATTTTTTTTATCCATCAAAATTTTAATTTTTTTTATTAGACTAGAAGAATTTGAAAATATAAAAAAATTCATATAATTTTAAAAAAATTACTAAAGACACAAAAAAATAATTTTACTTAAGAAAAATCACATAAAAATGGTTTATTTATCTTTAGTGAATAATTTTTTAAATAGGTAAAAAAATTTATATTTTCGAACTTCTCTTGACAAGAAAACAAGAAAAATATATTTTTTTGACCAAATGATAAAAAAAAATCACTAAGTAAAAATGATTTATTTTTGTTATTAGTGAACTTTTTTTAAAATTATGTGATTTTTTTATATTTTTAGACTTCTTTTATCAAAATTAAAAATTAAAAATAAAATAAAATTTTGATCAAACGATAAAATTCAAAATTCACAAAATACCAAAAAAAATTTAACTATATAAACTCAAAAAAAACTTATCTCAAACCGGGCCAATATTTGCCCTCAAGTAGATTTGTCTCCACGTTGACGTGGTAAACTTCAGACAAGGACTAGTCATATGTGAAAAGGATGTTATAATTTAAAACCCCGCCGCCCACCCGAAAAAGGATCTTATAGACTTTGACTTGGCCCATTGCAATGCTTTTGTTTTTCTTTAGACAATGTTAAGGCCTTGTTTGGTTAGGTTTTTCTTCTAAGAAATCTTGATTTTTTTGGGTGAGATTGGGATAAGTTTATTAGAGGTGAGTTTATGTGAGTGTATAATAGTTTTTTTCGGTGTTTTTTTTAGTCACATCTTATCTAATTAAACAAGCAAAAGTAAATTTCTTATTTTTTTTATTACCCTAAACGGGGCGTAACTAGTTAATGGAACCTTGAAAAGAGCATTTTTTGTGGTTGGATAACTAAATGGTTAGCTATTGTTATAATATATTAGTGATGAATCATGTTAAATTGGCCTATTATAGTAATGTTGCGAAATAAAATAAATTCAATTTCTTCTAATTTTTAAAACAAAAATTCAAATAAAATATATATTTTTGACCTCATGATCAGAAAGATAAAAGAAAAAAAGAGCTTTGCAAAATTTATATATATATAAACCTTATAAGTGTCAACGTAGTTAAGTGGTTCAATCTTGACAATGATGTTATCCACTTATATTCTTATTAACTTATTCTAATTATTTTTCTTCAAGTTAATAAAATTTCTCTTTCCGACTGAAAAAATGTTAAATTACAGCAATATTAAACATTATACCCATTCTTCTTTTTGCCAATAGTTAGAAAAAGTTATTAAAACGAGAAGCTGCATTTTACAACAAGGTTTGTAAAAGACATATCTTGTAATCATTATGTCAATTTTCGATCTTAAAAGCATGTTTGAAAAAGCTCGACCCTGTTTGGACTAGTAAAAAAAAATCGGTATTTTTCACTTTTGGATTTTTTAAATTTATCTTTGCAATTTTGGATTAAAAATGGAAAGGGAGAAAAAAAACCATTTCTGTTGTTTGGGATACCTAAACAAATTGAGCTATTATAGTTAATACATTTTCATAAACTCAGGAACAACTCCTTCTCAGACTTCATCCGTCCGAAACCCTCAAGACCAATTTTTTGGGCCTCAACTTGGGCCCACACCAGTAATTCAAACCGTTTAAATCATAAATCTCGTAGTGAAAGTTATTTATGCAAAAAATTAATTTTATTGGCCATCACAAACATGAAAACAAATTGCATTTTGTTCAAACATAACTATTTTCATTAGCTCAAAACCACGAAATAAACATTTATCCAAACTTAAAATCTATACAGGATAATTGGGTGTGTACTTGAACATCCCCCTAAACATTTCAAGGTCAATATTGCTAGTGGTTTCTTACTTTCATCTTTGTATATCTGTGGGAGTTAATTCTCCAAAGCAAGTCATAGTCATATTCAGAGGTGGAGCTCTATCCTTCCTAATAAGGTAGGCAATTGTCATTTGCCCCTTTGATCATCTGGAAAAGTATTGGCGTGTTGAATTAGAAATCTTCCCCTCTGACATTCCACAACCCATTGGTTACAAAATTGGTAGATGTTTAAGAATTTTGTATAAAATCATTAACAAAGAATGAATTGATAGTGTGCGCAAAGAATAAAAATTCTCCAAGTCAACTCATAGTTATATTTAAAGGTAAGAGTTATAAGTTGAAAAAAATACCGCAAACACATAAGTTCAAAAATTAATTTTAATTGATCATAAAATATACAGTAAAATTGAATTTATAAATCTATGACAGAATCAGATACAAATAGAATTATAAACCGAATCCTGCAAGCATATTC
>BRYE01000006.1:14418897-14431397 GCA_030159115.1 Actinidia arguta var. hypoleuca | reverse complement strand
CTTGCTTAGGAAATACAATAATGGACATAAGTTCTTTTGTCCTTTGTGCTTGTCCTGATAATATATAGATTATAAATCATATTATTATATAGTGATTTTGAATTAATAAGAGTACTAATTATGAGACGGGTACAACTGTAACACAACCTCATATCAACTAGCTAGTTGACAGACAAAATCGGTCTCATCTATTTTCTTTTGTGTAGTCATATTATTTGGGAAACTTTAGTGCTAGAAATGAATAATTTTTCATAAATCATAACTAAATGAGTACATAAATGGAAAGAAAAAGAGTCGAGGAGTAATTAAGTTGCTACATTGTTTGTTTTTTATTTTGTTTTTGTTTTTTTAAATAATAAACAAGATAATATTAAGAGTTTGAAATTCCTTGGTCAACAATTAAAGATTAGATGGTTATAAAATATTTTGAAAATTTAAAAGGAACAATTGTTTGTAAAAAAAATAAAAATGAATACTCTCAAGCAACAAATTGAAATGTGAAAGGGTATTTTAATTTATTTATCTATAGAAAGGACTTTTTATGGAGTTAAAAGATATTTTAGAAGTTGAAAATATTGTAGTATCTACATGCATTCATATATATACAACTAAAAGATGGAGACAATATATTTTGTGCAGTGCATATTTATATGTGTCTACAAAAATATAGGTCCCACTACATACGAGTCTGTACTGTCAATAGATTACACACGATGCAGTCCCTAGCAAAACTCTATAATATATATGTATGTGTATTTTTTTTGTACATATACACATGAGCGGAGCCACACTAGAAAAAGTGGGGGCAATTAACCCTACTGAAAAAAATTTATACTACTATCCCTAATATAATTTATTATAAATATAATATTGACTTCACAAAAAATTAATAATTTGTCCTAAATTGTATAAATTTTATAATTTTGACCCCGCTGAATATAAATTCTGACAATTTTGATCCCATTGAAACTAAGTTATGACAATTTTGACCCCACAAAAAATTAATAATTTCTTCTAAAATATATAATTTTGACTCCACTGAACATAAATTCTTTTTAATTTTGACTCATTGAACTTGGGTTCTGACTCCATCCCCGCATGTACATGTATGTATTTAAAAAGTGAGGTATTGCTTGGACCCTCTCTGAATAATTAATTGAAGATCTCAATTATTGAAATAATAATATCCATAATTGGTTTGTTTGTGTTTGAACAAACTTGGGATTCAAATACCTTTGGATTAGAGAGAAATAATTTTGATTTGTTTTCGCCGTCTTAAAGTGGTGACAACTTATTATTCTTGCAGGCGCTAAATCTAATCATTAAAATAGACCAACAATCATTAAAATAGATCAACATATATTTTAATTGCTCACCTAAAAAATATTCTTTTTCTTTTGTATTAATTATTTCCATGGGAGTAGTGGAGTCCAATCCCCAATAAATTACAATTAAGAATCAAGGACATAGTAGGCTCAGCTCATTATTAATTGGTAATGCAATATCAAAATCAAAAACACAGTCATCAATGAAGATTAATTTTGGGTATGGGATTAAAAAAAAGTTTTTTTTGAAATTATTTTTTTGGCTTTAGCAGTCTTTTCCTATCTTTCAGGTAATTTTTTTAACTTCTTCAATTCGCCTTGAGGAGTTGATACAGTAAAAAAAAAAAGCTAATAATTTTTATACTCCCTTTTCTCCAATTACATTCTTTTTTTGGTCTTCATTAGTGTGGCCCGTTACTCAAATATTTTCACTGCATAAAAAGATATTTGTGTAAATTCACCCGAATAAATACAAAAAATATGAATGTAACCGGAGAAAAGAAGAGTGTATAAATCACTAGCAAAAATATTTACAAAAACGCCACTAAAATCCAAATTAATTCAAATAGTTTTTTTTAATGATTAATTTTTTGGTATGGTGCTTGTATTATTTACATGCCCAAAAGTAGAAGACGGTAAATTACACTAATTACCCTTGTAATTGTAAGAAAAATTAACTTTTCACCTTTTACTTTCAATTGTGTTGGTTAATCTCTTACATTTTAGGTTAATTATCAATGTGACTCTTTTTTCCCATCTTCTATTTAATTAAGTGATGTAAAGAGGTTATGCGGCCTCATGGAAGAAGCCAACGTGCCCCTAAATTGAACGTTAAGCGGATAAAAATATCACATGACTACTTGGCTTAAAGTGTAAAGGGTTAATTGATATAGTTATAAGATAATATTTTAAAGTAAAACTTAGGTAAAAGTGAAGGAATGAAGAGTGAAATTTACCCAAAGAAGATATTTGGAAACAGAAAGTACTCGTCTAATAGTAGTTGATCAAACACAGTTTTTTGTTTGATTAAGGTTTTATTTGGTTTGGGCAGCTAAGGTATAATCCATGGGCCTCAGGCCCGTAAGCTTCTGTTCTGAGCCCCAAAATAATGTCTTATTAACAAATCAAAGCCCACGGGCCGTTAAAACAAAAGCCCACACCAATTTTTTTTATTTATTTTCCCCGTTGAAAAAAAATACCTTTGAGAAAACCAATAAATTCAAATACCAAAATTTCTCATTACACCACCCAACGCCAAATGGACACCATAGGTCACCCTCAATCTCGTACTCTGCCACCCCATTTTCCTTCCCTATCCAACCACAACACCCCCATCAGATCCCTCACTAACATTGTTTCTCTCTCTTTCAATCCATACGATAAGGGAGAGGTTAGGATTGATGCTGCAACAACCATAGATGGAAGAAGTGGTGGCAGGTGGTGGTTGGGATGGATGTCGAGCTAGAGTTTTATAGGTTGAAGATGCGGGCCTTATTGAGATTAAGAGGATTGTACCAAGACAATATTAAAGTTGGGACTTAGGCTTTGGTGTGCTGAGAAGTCAGGGTGTACTGAGGCAGATTTGGTGTGCATTTAGATGGTACAAGACCAAATAGAAAAGGACAAAAAATAAAAGTCAAAGCCTGGACACTCCCCTAAAATGAGCTTGATATGTCCTCATTTATACACCTTCATATTGTCATTTTTGGTACATACTCACCGTGCAACATAACAACATTTTCTCCAAATATAACCTTTAAATTGACGAAAACCAGTCTAGCCCTAATGCAGTTATATTCACTCACCAAATAATACTATCATTATTGTAATTGGTTGAAATGAGTGAGTTCCATTAAAGTAGCGGGTCCATTTATTTTCATCAATCATTATGTTATTCCATTAAGGTAAGTAATGTATATTCACTCACTTGACAAAAATAAGTCGGATGAAAATAATTGCACTCATCATACCCCTTCCTATGGAGCTTTAGTTTAACCCATATTTGCTGTAATTGTCTATACCAACAGATTCAGTGAAGTTGTTGAGCTAATAACCATCACTTGGCTAGAAATCCATGGAAAGATGAACACCAAAATGCTATCACCAAAAACAAAATATGGAGCTTATCTCATTGCAAATTTCGCTGATCGTGTACTTATGGGTTAGAATCCCTCCCATCAGAAGTATCAGTTGAAGTTGGGAATTACCAATTGCGGGGATCCATTTATCTTCGTCGCCAAACAAGGAGGGAATCACCGAAGCGTGTTTCAACGAGGCAGAGAACCGTCAAAGGGGAGGAACGCGTCCCTCGGGAGAGAGAAGATGGGTGGTTGGAGATTGAATTGGGAGAGTTTTACAGTGATGGAAGTGATGAAGAGGTGAAGGTGAGTCTAAAGGAGGTCAAGGGTGAGCACTTGAAAGGTGGGCTCTTTGTTGAAGGAATTGAGCTCAGACCCAAGTGGTGAATTTTTGTACCGTGAATGCTTACACTTCTAGTTGCGGCAGTCAACTCTTAACACGTTAGATCGAGTGCCAATTTGGGTTTTTCGTTTATTTGTTGTTCATTTAAATGGTGGAAGGAGTCTATGTGACTTTTAATTGAACATTAAATAGACTTAAGAAGGCCGTGTAACAGGTTGACTGACACTATTTAAAGTGAATGGCGCAGAGTAAAATTCAAGTAAACGTATAGAGTGTAATTTACCCCTTAGTTTTTGTTGGAATTGTTCTATAACTTGTACTCGTCTGTTTGTCTCAATATTTTAAAGTTTTGTCCTACGTTTCAATTTGCAATTTGTTTCGAATTTTTCAATTTAGAGGGTGATCATAATTGAAAATCTGAATTTTGACTTAATTCTGGTGCAAGCTCCTAATGATTCTCATGCTGATCAAAGCTACCGTGAAAATGTTATTTGATTTGTTTTCTTGACAAATGGCCTATATATATGTTGTGAACTAAACCCCAGAGTTGTCGCAAGTCGTATTCACTTGGCAATCAGAAGCCTCAAAATCTTTGGTTTAGAGTACAACTCTCACTAGCGTGTTATTAATTTATGTGTTGGCCTTATATGAGACTCCAACTAATGAACGGTAGGATTGATTCCTAAATTAATCGATCTAGTGGGTCGGATACTGAGTTAACGTTGAAAAACCTAGCATTTGTCTATGTATTATCCAATGATCTAAAAATTAAAATATTTAATCAAGATATTACGACTATGAGCAATATTGTACGATTCAAGAAATAAAGAGAACCAACCATTCAATCAAGAACACACCAGATTTTTTTCGTGAAAACCCTTGAATGAGAGAAAAATCATGTGTCCCCTTTGCCGGACAAAGCTCATGTACTATATTTTGATGTTCAGATGGTTACAATACTCTCACAATCAAAAACTATTAACTCCATGATCTAATACTTGTCTAGATCTAGCTCGTATCTATAATTCGTCATCTCCGTGCTTGATCACCGTTCAGATCCCCTTAGAACGGATTTCACGCCTTGAACTCCATCAAGAATCTCTATTTCTTCAATTTTATTGAAGAAGATTTGTGCTAAGATATGTTTCTAAGCTCCTACGAATATAAAAAATACTTTTTTCTAAGGTATTATGATAGAGGCAGTTCAGATACCTTTTGGGAAAGTGTGCTGGACTTTATATAGGAGTAAAAAAAATCCTAACAACGCAATTTTCGACGCTGTAATTTTTCGTGTCTCGCTCCAGTGAAGATCCCGCGAGCTCTGTGTATTTTTGTGATCTCTCGGCTTTTGCCCTCGACATCCAGCGAAGTACACGAGAGCTCTTTGTGTTTTTGCTAGCTCTTTGTATTTTCCCTCGAGATCCCTCGACATCCCTCGAGGTACCCGTGAGGTCTTGATCAAAATTTTCAACCCACTATTTTTGCCCTAGAGATCCCTCGAAATCCATTGACGTCCCTCAAAGTCTCATTTATCATCCACGATATATAATACAAGACTCTCTTAGCACGAACTTGCATGAATATACTTGAAAATATTTTCGAATGCTTCTGATTAATAACTCAAATTCTCAAATTACATCAAATAACACGTGTCATAAAATTTTTCTAATTATATAACCTTAAAATCTCCCCCTTTGGCAATTTCGTGACTAAAATCCTATACTACAACTCATTACATCATTACAGAGAAATGAAAATAAAAATAACTATGAAACCCCCAATCACAAGCACTTGGCATCATTCCTGCAGTTATGACAAAAACAAATCAATCCAATCAAGTGCATAGGTAACAAAGCTAACTAAGTATCAAAGCATGAAGGAACAAACATCTATGTAAAAGAATCAAACATCCAACATGCATAGATAGTCAAAAGAAACATAGAAACATAAACCAAAAAATAACCAACGATATAGATAACCACGTCTAAATAAAATCTAGAAAGCATCCTATATAAGTCCAGCCTCCATAAAGACCTAACTCTATCACCAACGACAAATATTATTGATGAAGTCATTCATCTCCGTGATAAATTCATTGTGTCGGTGAGACAGAGATGAAAGTGTGTCGCGGATGGAAACAACGTCATGAGCCTGATGTTCCACAATTAAATCAACTTGCTCATACACCAACCTAATGCACTAGACAAAGTCCGTATGCATCACATTCATATGAGTGAATAGAGCAACAATGGCATCAGTAATCTTTGAAGTTGAAGCAGCAGTATGATTAGCTATAATAAGAGGAACAGTGGAGGAAGATGGAACATCAATGGCAACAGAAGGAGTCTCATCATCAAAAGGATCAAGGTCCACAAGATGGGACCGAAGCTAAGACAGAGGAGGAGCAACTCCTAGGTGTACATTACTCATCCAAAGAGTATTTCTGGAAGTGGGTTTACTAGTCGGAAAGCGAGTCTTATGTGGCTCAAACACAATCTGATGTTGACCTAGAAAATTAGTAATCAAGAGCCCAAATTAAAGATATGCTCATGAAGAGTTATCTAATGATGCCTCAAGAATAAGATTAAACATTAGTTGACTCACATCGACCGGCAAGTCAGAGGCAATGGCATGCATGAAACGAGCACGAGTCTTATCTATCTCACTCACATGAAAGGTGCACAGAAAGAGATCACATACAACATGGTTAAGGACACGAAACACATCCTTTAACCCTTTTTGTTTTAGGAGACTCGATGAACCAGGAGTCCAATCACCTTCATTGGCTAACAACAAATGAGCCAAGGAGTTCAAGGTAGGCCCACTCGTAGACGGAGGATACGAAAAACCAATAATACCAAGGTCAATAGGTTGAATGTGAGGGAAGGCACAAATATCGGAAATAGAAATATCAAGAAACACTCCTCGTACGTATGGCTTTACTGTCCCGGCCTTGATCTAATGAATGTTTGCAACAAACTCTCAAACAAGTTCGAGACACACAACCCCATCAAAAATAGCAAGACGTTGCCAACCCCATTTAAAAAAATACATGTAGTTCAGAGTCTCTGAAAATTCATCTAGCATAACACCCTAGGAGACAAACACCGACGTGATTTAAAAGACCAATTAAAGAGCAATTCGGCCTTAGAATTAGGCCTGAACTTAAAGACATCCGGGTTTGAAGAATCTCCCCATTGGCGGGAACTAGAGACACCGGATGTGCCAAACCTACTACGGACAAAGCTAGTGACCTGCCGTTTATTAGGGGAACCCGAGTCACGGCGAGATGTGGGGTTTGGGGCCCCTTCCATTTTTGTGGTATAGAAGTCATAAGATAAGGGCAAATTCACCAATAGAATAATAAATTAGATGCACCAGTCCAACAGTGACTGGTCCAAGAGATCACAACCAAGAAACTCAACCGTCCCACAAGATAAAACCTACCTAAATACACCTAGACAAACAACTAACACTAACTCCACAAATAATCAAATCAAGAATACACTCACCCTTTAATAATGAATGTACACCACAGAGAGGATGAATCACGTTCAATAGTCCAAAAACAAGGACTTATATAGAATCCCCAATACACAACGAAACCTTGGGTTTGAAACTACTCACAGAAGCAAAAATAGAAAGAAGAATCAGAGAAAGAAAGGGTTACCTAGAGACAAATCGGAACACACGAAGAAGATTGGAGACGAATCTTTCACTAGATCGAGGGAGAACAGGTGTCCAAAGAAACCCAAGAGTCACGAGTGTGAGAGGGAGAGAGAAAGTGACAGAAGAAAGTAAAAAAATTGAATAGTCGCAGGGTATTTATAGTCGTCCTGTAAGTGGACTTTGCGGGATCGAGAACCCGCAAGATCCCGTGAACTTTCCTGTGCTCAAAAAATAAGTAGAGAAATAAAAAAACAAAATGAATATGTACATAACCTCAATGCTCAACTCATATAAAATACAACTAACGAAATTTAAGATGCCCTGAGTATGAGAAAATTAACATCAAGAATGGTCAAGGAAAGCATAAAAGCAAATCAAGATATATAATAATAATAAAACCCATACTCACAACCGTGAATGTAAGATGCAGGTCCATCAATTAGATTAATGCGAATACAAACCCTGGAACAAGATCAAGGCAGAGTTCATCATGAAGATCTCATCTTGAACACTAAAGCACTAGAAGTCAAATCCTCATGCTATCCCAAATTTTATCTCTTCAATTGTCCAACATTAAAACATTACTTACCATATGCGGATGGTGTCTTTCACACATATGAGTAGGTAGCCATCTTCTCTTGTCACATAACAAGGGCAACTTCTTACACACTTACAGGTAACCCTTTCCACCCAATTTTTTTTTAAAGAAAGGATATACATAGGCATGGTCAATCTAGACATTCATGAATAAGAGAGATCATCTATTATAAAGTTTGTAAAAAGATCAAAATAAACAGATTTCATATTCGAAGAGATCTCATGAAGCGAGCACCAAATCAACATGAAGTAAGAGCATGATTAAAATCATCAATGTCACTTGAATTACCAATACACAATCAGTGATGCATGCTAGATTCAATTTAGAACATACTCATACTACTATCATTTCATGAGAAGTGCTTTACAAGAAAGACAAATAAGTCATGAACAAGTTTAGACATAAAAGAAAATATACACACACATTACTAAATACAACACCCAGTAGACACGGCTTGAGAAAAGATGAGACGCTAAGGAACACTCAAGCCACAAGCCCAACATAATAAATTACTCAAGAAAGCACACTCCTAAGAATTTCTGCAAAATTCAAATCTAAGAGTGTCAAGGGATTTAGTGAAGAGATCAACAAGTTGACTTTCAGTGGAAATATGCTCTAGACAGATAATTTTCTCTTCGACTAGATCACGGATGAAGTGATATTGAATGTCAATATGTTTAGTGCGAGAATGTTGAACAAAATTATTAGAAATACTAATTGTACTCATATTGTCATAAAATAGGGTCATTACATTCTGCTTTAAGCCATAATCACTCAACATTTGTTTCATCCACAAGAGTTAAGTACAATAATTTTCAGCAGCTATGTACTCTGCTTCAACAGTGGACAAGACAAAGAAATAGTATTTTGCTTTTTACTGTGCCTTGTGCAGCCACTATCTAGATATCACATATTAGAACTGTGAGTCTTTAGTGTAGTATGGACAACATATTCTCTCAAGTCATTCTTCTTTATCCATACAGTCTTAGGTTTAGCATTTTCATGCTTAGCTAAAGAATATCTATTAAGTTTTTGACCTTTCCTTAAAGTATCTTTTACAATAGATCCTGTCATATAGTTTTCATGTTGTTGAGACTGAGCATGTTTTTAGAATTTCTATTTAGTAAAATTTTTTTGCTTATACATCTGATTATTGTATAGTCTACTTTGATTTTGAAAATTGCAAGTTTGAATATAATCTACCGGTAATTCATACAATTTATGACATTGTGACCTAATATGACCTCTTATACCACAATAGTGACAGATAGGAACAAAGTAAGAAGGATTATACCTTTTTTCAGGAATAAATTTGATGGGTTTACTATATTGGTGTTGTTTTGATATGGTTGGTTTGGCCTCATTTCCAATATAATGAGTATCTGAAGAGTACTTCTGATTCAGCCACACTTTTTCAATAGTAGGTGTACTTGCCTCAAACTTCTTGAATGTCAAACTATACTTTGAGATATCAACTTCAAGTTTTAAAATTTTTTCTTCAAGATCCTTCTTAAAGCCATGTCTATCAAACGCATCTTTCTCAAAAAATCTTACTTTGTCAGTTAGGGATGTTCGATCATTTTTCAACTGATTGATTTATGCTTGAGTATCTTTATTCATCTTTTTCAAAGAGTCAAATTCTTTCAAAGCCTTTTTCAACCTCTTACCTAAATTGACATTTACATCAATAAGCTTATAAGATTGCTTGTATAGTTGATCATAAGCTCGCTGCAATTCACATTTGTCTTCATCATCTGATTCTTTCTTGATAATTCCAACTGTACTATCTGATTCATTTAATTTTTTAATTTCTAAAGACTTTGATGATGTTTCTGTTACTTCAGGAGCATAGGTCGTGAATGCAGTAAAATTTTTTAAATCATCATCATTGTCTGATTCCTCTTCCATTCTTAAAGTTTCAAAGGTTGTTGTCAATCGTTGGAGCTTAGCAATTTTTACAGTATTCATACCCTCAGGGGTGACCTGTAAAATGGCCCTAACCTCTTTAGCAAGTTCATAGTGTGAGATTCTACGAAACTCTTCAACTGTAACCCCGTTAAAGATAGCATTAATAATTTTACTATTCCATCCACAGTTTTCATAACCGGCTCTATCCCATACAAAAACATCTTTTAGGATGGTCAATTCACCAGTTATGATTGTGGGTGGCTTCCATCCATTGACAATTGCTTGCCAGACACGTTTATCTATAGACTTAAGAAAAGTCCTCATTTTAACTTTTCAATAGGGATAGTTCGTCCCATCAAACAAAGGTGGTCGAGTTGTAGAACTACCTTCCTTTGGCCAATCCATATATATAGGCAATCAGGATCTCACTTTTTTAGAAAATCAACAAACGATTTTAAGTGTCCTGCTCTGATACCAATTGAGAAAATTTAACATTTGTCTACATATTATCCAAGGATTTAAAAATTATAATATTTAATCAAGATATTATGAATATGAGCAATATTGTACGATCCAAGATATAAAGAAAAAAATCATTCAATCAAGAGCATACCAGACTTTTTTCGTAGAAACCCTTGAACGGGAGAAAAATTACGTGTCCCCTTTGCCGGACAAAAATCATGCACTACAACTTGATATTCAGACGGTTACAAAACTCTCACAATCAAAAACTATCAACTCCATGATCTAATAATTGTCTAGATCTAGCTCGTATCCACGATTCATCGTTTCCGTACTTGATCGCCGTTCAGATCCCCTTAGAACGGATTTCATGCCTTGAACTCCATCAAGAATCTCTATTTCTTCAATTTTATTGAAAAAGATTTGTGCTAAGATCTGTTTCTAAGCTCCTTAGAAGATAGAAAATACTTTTCTCTAGGGCATTATGATAAAGCCGACTTAGACACCTTTTGGGGACGTGATCTCTTGACTTTTGCCCTCGACGTCCCTTGACATCCCGCAAAGTACCCGCGAGCTCTCTGTTTTTTTTACTAGCTCTTTATATTTTTAATCGAGATCTCTCGAGGTATCCGCAAGATCTTGATCAAAATTTTCAACCCATTGTTTTTCCCATCGAGAGCCCTCGAAATCCTTCGACGTCCCTTAAGTTCCCTTTATCATCCACAATGTATCATACAAGTTTCTTTTAGCACGAACTTGCAAAATTATGCTGAAAATCCTTTTCGAATGCTTGTGATTGATAACTCAAATTCTCAAATTATATCAAATAATTTGGTGTCACAAAATTTTTCCAATTACATAACCTTACAACCTAACTCTATAAGGGTATAAAAGTCAATTTGCATACATAAAGTTTTAAAAAATAGATTTTTTAGGTACTGATCAACTATTATAGAGTTTTTATAGGAAGTCTGCTTAAATGAATTGTAATTAATCCCAAAATTAATTGACTCCTGATTATGATTCACCAACCCTTGGCAAGAGACAACGAACCAAAAACAAACCATATATTGCCCGCACCATTCCGAGGGACCCGTTTGTTTGCCATCCGTCAATAGTGCTCCCTTTACCTAACCATGACTTGAATGTCCTTGTCACGATTTTAACCCATGTCCAGAGACGATATTCTTACAAGAAAAACTACTTGGGACTCTTGAACCAATGAAGAGATCATTCCATTTGGACCATGTTTGAAAGTGACAAGTAAGGCATAATTGGGTGTATTATTTTTTTTTTTTACTTTTTTTATTTTAATAAATCTCTTTCGTCGCTTGAATAAAATTTTATATTTTTTTAAATTTTTTTGATGAAATGAGTTTGAAAATATAAAAATTATCATCGATTTTGAAAAAAAGTTAATTAAAGACGAAAAAAATAAGTGTAAATTATTTGTTGGATAAAAATAATTTTCTTTAGTCTTTAGTAAAAAAATTCTCGAGTTAAATAAAAAAAATTATATTTTTCAACTTCTTTTGTTGAGAGGAACTGAAAAATTATAAAATTTTGATTAAAAGAGAAAAAAATTCACTTAATACAAAAAATACGAAAATCAATTAAAAACAACAAAAATAAAACTCATACTTCAAACTGGGCCTAACTAACATTGATAGTGATTTAAAATGAGTGGTGTTGCATGTTACTCTCTTCATCCTATATTGCTACTCAATTTTAGAAAATCTAACATTTAAAAAAAATAGAATTATTACATCACATTTATATTGATTTTCGAGATTCACCCCTATAATTATTACTTTTACTTTTGAGTTTTTGTTTTGATTGATTTGTTAAAAAAAAAAGAAAAAGATAAAAAGAAAAAGTTGAATATAATTTTATTTTATAGACTTTTGAAATGGAACATATATTTTGAGACATTCTAAAATAGAATAATAGACCATGAGAGGAGGGAGTATTCGTATAGGTAAATTTCATTTACCTTTTTAAATTTCTGATAAATACTATCATCTCTTTTCATGATTTTAAAATTGTATTGACCTCTATTACTTTCAAACTATTGTCTAATTTTTTAATGAAACTAATTAAGATAAAATAAATATTTT
>BRYE01000006.1:14396397-14401397 GCA_030159115.1 Actinidia arguta var. hypoleuca | reverse complement strand
AGTTTCAATTGAATGAGTTTCTTTTATGTTTTTGGTAAATAATTGATATAATTTCTTCTTCTTGTTTTGGTCCATTGTGAAATATTCCAATTAGGTGAAGTTTTGCAATTCTTTGGGTCACTCTTGCGAATGGTTCGTCTTGTGTTATGGATAATATTTTTTCCAATTGTTCTTGGTATATTAATCTTTCTCTGATTTTTTCTCTCCCTATTATCAGGTAAGATTCAAGGTTTCAGTATCTTTTTTCATGGTTTCCTTATTGTCTCTATTTGGAAGAATTGGCTGATCCATAGTATTTGTTGAGTTCTGGCAATTATAATGAAACTGTTTGGTTGAAATAGAACCTACTTTCACGGTTTAGAATCTTGGTTCTTACCCTTTTCTAGTTGTATTTGTCCGTTTGTTTTCTTGGATTTCTTCACTATGAAACCAAGCCTCGTTGTGTCTTTAATGAAATTTTCTGATTTTTTGATCTTTGATTGATTTTTTATTTTTTTGTCTGTTTTCACTCTGTTTGTATGTTTAACAAACAATCTTTCTTTTATCCCTTTCTCTGTATAATTTATTTTACATCCCTATTTTTGAATGCCACATTTTCTTCTTTTTTTCAGTGATTTTATTTTTGAATGTTCGTTCTTTTTGTTCCCATTATTCACTACTGCTCATACAATGTTTAATTTCCGGAAGCTATTAGACATTTGATTGATTTGCTATTAGTTTTTGTTAGTTTATTTTTCAATTTTTAAGTGTTTCAACTCCAAGGAGTTTGGTCGAGTGGGAGAAGAGAACAACTTAAGGGTTTATCCACCAAGATATCGAATGCTATGAATGCCAAACATTCAAAACTTTGGAGCCATTAAAAGTTTGTTTGGTCGTTTACTTTAGAGCCCAGAGATTAGTGGAAGTGCACGCAAGCTTGCTCAAACACTCAGTTATAAAAAAAAATGAAGTCTTTCATGTTATGTTTAAAATAATTTCCTATTTGTTATTTAATTTTTATTTTTTTTCTTATTGCACTATGACGTTTGGTTTTCAGGCTTTTATCTATTTTATTGGAATAAAGTTTCATCGAATTGAGTAACTTGTTAATTTGTTGGATTTTTGGCCATCATTCTGACAATCATAGCAAGGTTAATGAAATTTTTAATATTTTTTTGTCTTTGATTAGTGTTGTGCTTGTATATGCTTTTTCTCTCTGCCTCAACTCATTGTTTTTCTAGCTTCCACTTCTGATGATGTTTTACAATTGTCTGGGTCTCTCTGTGACGACCCAGAGAACAATTGGAAAAATTGCCATAATTTTTTCAATTGTTCTTGGTATATTAATCTTTTGTCTTTTTATTTGAAATTTGATTTCAATTTGGCATATGTTTTTCTGATTTTCTCTCTCCCTTGTTAAGTTGTATTCCTATTATCAAGTAAGATTCCTATTTCATGGTTCCTTATATTCTCTCTGGATTTTCTCTATATCAAAGAATTGACAGTTTCAGTTGATTAGAACCTACAATCGAGGTTTAGAATCATGGTTCTTATGATTTTTTAGGTAAATTTGTTCTTTTACTATTTTGAACCCTCAAGGGGTGTAGTCCAATGGGAGAAGAGAGCAACTTAGGGGCTTGTCTCCCAAGATTACAAGATGAAATCTCATGAAGGCTAAACGTTGAAAATCTTAGAACGCGGGATTAGTCGAGGTGTGCGCAAGATGCTCTAGACAACCATTTATAAAAAAACGTTCAAGTGTTTCATGTTATGTTTCCAATGATTTTCTATTTGTTCTTGGATTTTCTTTGATTTTCTTTGATTTTATTTTTTTGGCTTCTTTGATTATTATTGTAGTTGTAGATGCTTTTTCTCTCTGCCTTAACGTATTGGTTTTCTATCTTTCAATTTTGATGATGTTTTTGTGAGTCTTTGGGTCTCTCTCTAGCGAATGGTTCCTCTTGTGGTATGACTAATAATTTTTCCAATTGTTCTTGTTATATTAATCTTATCTTTATTTGAAATTTGATTTCCATTTAGCATATGTTTTTGGTCTTTGATTGATTTTTTTTATTGTTTTGGTTTGTGTCTAATTTCACTCTTCGTTTGTATTTCTAACGAACAATCTTTTTTTTTTTCCTTCTTTCATCATATAATTTTGTGTCCCTATTTTTTTATGCCTTTTATTTTTGTTTTTGTTCAATATTTTTGAATGTGGAATTTTAATTTCTACATTTATTTGGTTCTGAGTAATTCTTCTTAATCCTATTACTTACGATTTTTCGTATAATTGTTCAATTTATGGCAAATATTAGACATTTGATTTTCTATTAATTTTTTGTTCATTTATTTTTCATTTTATAAAGTGGTTCATGTTCTATTTCCAATGATTTTCTAATCGATCTTTGATTTGATTTGATTTGATTTTTATTATTGTGTTATAAGTTTATTCAATTGTTGAATATTCTCTCAATCTCATTGTTTTTCGAGTTTTTATCAAATATGAAATTTTATTTTATATTTTGATTTTATCTTCGCTTTATTTTGTTTATGAGAAAAGGCCAATCAATTTCAGATCTAAGTGTTGATTTCCTTGTATTCGTTAATTTGTTGCAATTATAATGACAAACTATTTGATTAATCTATTATTTATTTTGGTTCTTTTTATTTTATTTTGTTTCATTGTTTTCTGTTCTTTGTATTATCTCAACGGTCTCCGTCTGCACTCACCTAAAATAGTTCCCAATGAGTAAGCATAAAGCTTCTAGAAAAATTCCCAATGGGTAAGATTGAAATAACTTTTACTCACACTAACATTGCCTCATACATACACTATCTAGACATAGGAAAAAGGGGGAAATGAGAGAGAATGAGCATTGCACACAAGCATACTACATCGCACATATTCTAAAAGTTCTATAATAGAACATACATTCTACAATAGAAGATACAAATATCATCACCCATCAATTCTAAGTCTAATGATATAACAAGCAATACACATCCAGATCCACAAGTTTAATACAACCATAACCAACACGAGCTTCGGTTTGTAAGTCTAACACGACTACATTTGTCACACTGCAATCCACATACTTATTATAAGTGTACGCATGTGCCATTCGATCAACTCTTAGATATTGTACATCATCTACTACCCCTTTTGAAGACATTTACCACATTACCCAAGCCACACATAAACTGACATTAGTGATGCACTTTCATCGCTTAAGTCACCACATCGACACATAAATACAACAAATCATAAGTTGAACATAAAACTAAACAGTTTAAACAAGCTTCCATGTCATCTTAACATATAAACCGACCTTAGAAATGCACTATCATCACCTAAGTCAACACATCAACACCCAAACACAACAAACCGTAAGCTAAACAGTTTAAATAAACTTTCACATCATCTTAGGCATGATCAACAACTTTGAAACATCCACAATTACGAAAATACGTAAATTCGATTGGAATGGAATAAGGTAGAATAATTAATTCCATTCCAAAATTTGGTTAGCATAAGAATGAGCTTGGAATAAAATGAATTCATAATAATAAAAAATATATATATATATTTTTTAATTTTTTTCCAGAGTATATAAAAAATGGTTTTCAGATTTTACTTTACTTTTTTTTTTTCCTTCTGTTTTTGATTTTGTTTTCTGCACTAAAACCCTGTTTTCAGGATTTTCTTTCTTTAAATTGTTTTCCTGTTTTCCTGTTTTGTTTTCTGCACTGAAAATACTGTTTTCAAGTTTTGCTTGACTTAAAAAACTAAATGTAAAACGTTAGAGGTTGAGTTGTATTCTATCATCCAAGAGAGAAAGGGAGCTGGATAATAATAAAACAAAATGATAAAAATATTCAGTGCATGTTTGGCATCTTCCATTTTAGGTTATATTTGTAAGCCCTTTTATAAATGGAAGTTCACTCTACGATTCATTGGACTAATTTTTAACATATTTAATTCATGTTACAAAAATTTAAAGTCGAAACTCTTGTTTGACCACACCTGACAAAAATACATTTATACTCTCTACATTCCTTCCTATTTTTCACTGCACCTCCACCATCCCTACCCTCTTCGCAACTAATACCGGTGGCCGGAGGTCACTTTTCGATTGGCATCCGGCGACTTTTTCGGCGAACCTCCGGTAAACTTTTCTAGATATAACTTTTATTGTTGGTTCCGTAGATAAATTTCATTATTGTTTTTCCTGATAAATTTCATTGTTGTTTTCATAGATAAATCTTATTGTTTATTTTTTACTCTTAGAATACTAAAACAATAAAATTCATTTCTAAAAAATTTAGCTGAAAAAGTTATAAGAGGTTTCATGGATAAATTTCAATGTTGAATCTACAGATGAATTTCACTATTTTAATATTTTGAGAATACTCTCAAAATATTAAAATAGTGAAATTCATCTTTTAAAAGTTCACCGAAAAGTCATCAAATGTTTGCCCGAAAATCCGTTGAAAAGCCATCGAGGAAAATTTCACCCAAAAAGTCACTAGCGACGGCCCACCAGTGATCTGCTGGAGGTTCCGCGAAAAAGCCGCCAGAATGGTGAAGCAAACTAGCAAAGTCTAAAAAAGTTAAAAGAGTATACTTCATCATTTGTCTCTCTAGTTTAGTCAATATTTCACTTTTGCTCTTGTAGTTTTAATTTAAACAATTAGAATCTTACAATTTTCAATCAATTTTATTATGGAAAGTCCATACAAATCTGTCCAAAAATGTTATAGTTACCAATGGTAAAATCTACCCTAAAAAATTACTCCCTCACCCCCTTTTAATTGTTCACTATTCTTTTTTTTAATTGTCAATAAATATTTGTTCACTTTTTATTTTTTATAAATAAAATGCACTAACATTCTCTTTTTATCCTTCACATCTTAAATTCAAATAATGAGGTTAAAAATTTCAGTTCCAATAAAGTATAGTCAATAGCAAAGCTAAATAAAGAAAAAAAAATAATAACTGCATTAGATGTTGAACAAACTTC
>BRYE01000006.1:14386397-14388897 GCA_030159115.1 Actinidia arguta var. hypoleuca | reverse complement strand
TCACTCTACTAAATTATTTGTATTTCAACAAATTAAGATTTGAGTAATATTTGCCAACATAATAGTATGTAGTATTCATCAATCTTATCAATGGACGAGAGTATCATTAGCTCATTTTATCAGGTTTGTGAACATAATTACACTGATCTCTCAAATCTTTGGTTAAACACAATGAAAACAAATATTTTTTCCCTCTTCAATGCGATACAAGTATAAGTAGATGACTGGAAGCATAGCGCTTCCCAAGATAAGAGGAATGCAAAACACCGCGTTTTCAAATAGTCTGCCGCTGCATTTAATTCATTCAGTCTCCTCCATCACTCTATAAACCCTAACCAGCTACGCCTTCCAACCACACAGACAGAGAGAGCAGCAGATCTACAATCATAGTGAGAGTGAGAGAGAGAGAGAGAGAGAATGGAGGGAATAGAGCACAGAATTGTTTCCGTAAACGGCATAAACATGCACGTAGCGGAGAAAGGCCAAAAGGGCCCGGTGGTGCTCTTCCTCCACGGCTTCCCGGAGCTCTGGTACACGTGGCGCCGCCAGATCCCAGCCTTTGCCGCCCTCGGCTACCGCGCTGTCGCCCCCGACCTCCGCGGCTACGGAGAATCAGACGCACCCCCAGCAGCCGACCGCTACACGTGCTTCCACGTGGTGGGCGACCTCGTGGCCCTATTGGACTCGCTTGGGGCCGATCAGGCTTTCGTGGTGGGCCACGACTGGGGGGCCATGATGGCCTGGTACCTGTGCCAGTTCCGGCCAGATAGGGTCCGGGCCTTTGTGTCGCTCACCGTGCCGTTCCGGCCCAGGCATCCAAAGATGAGGCCGATAGAGACTTTGCGCGCCGCCTTTGGAGAGGAGTACTACATGTGCAGATTTCAGGTTCTATTTTTTATTTTTTTTTGGTTTCTTTAGTTAGTTTAGTTCTTAACTAATTGGACATATTCGGTAAGTTTAGTTTTAGAAGGATCATTTGCTAGTGCCATGCGATGCATTTTATCTGACAATTATTATGTGAAAGGGTATTTTTGGAATAAAATTGTGTGAGCTAACTTCAGATTTAGGTATATACCAACTGAAATATTGTCTTTCAAATAATAGAATAGATATATATAGAGAGAGGGAGACAATATTGTAGTATTTGCTTCCAAGTAATGTTTTCCGCATGTGAATTGTGAGAATAATACCTTGCTTAGTCGGTTTAGTGGAACGGATACCAAGTTAAAAAAAAAAAAAATAATGCGGTCCTAGAGGTGGTTTCTAGTTTGATTCTGAATTTAAGTTGATTTTTTGAATTTTTGCCTTGTTTTAGTTGGATTTTTTTTGTCTATATTTTAGAATCATGTTACTATATTGATTTTTCTTATATATAAAAATTATTATGACAAAATTATTTCTCTTTTCCTTTCACTATATTTTTATCTTTAATAAACTTATTTTCTTATATTTTTAATATTTTTTTGCTCTATTTGGTAATACTTAAAAGTCAAGTTTTTTTTAAGGTGGCTACTAAAAAAGTCAAAAATTTTATTTTTTTTACTTTTTTGACTTTACTTTAGCTAAAAATAAATAAAAAAGCAAAAACAGAAAAACAAAAATATTAAATTTTTTTGAATTTTTTGTTTACAAACTTAAAAAAAATCATCCAAAAAATTGATACCAAACGGAGCCTCAATACTAGTTCCTTACGAACAAAAATAATGACCAAAAATGAAAAATTATTCTTAAAATTAGCAAGACACCAAAATGGAGATAAAATATTCAAAAGTTAATTTAAAGTTAGGAATGAAACCTTAATATGAACATTCGATTCTATACATTTTTCATTTTTGGAATGTTTCAAAATATTTCTTCACTTTAAAAAATCAACTATTAAAATAATATAATTTTTTTTATTTTACTCCATGACCTTTGAGGTGATATGGTGCCTTTCCTTTTTCACTTTTTAAATAATTTTAAGTTATTCAACATTAATTTTGCGAAGTAATAATTTCTTGTTAAGTGTCACATACTACCAAAAGTAGGCCAACAAGAGAAGTGTAGAGAAGGGGACAAGTGCTGCTTTTTTTTTTCTGGGTCTCCGGTCGATAGTGTACAGGACGTCACACAACTCAGAGGGGTCCGAGGGGACCGATGATCTGACTACCCTTATTTTCGGAAGGAAAACGTTTTTTCCAACCCCGGGTCAGAAGGGAGTTGGAGATGGGATGTTTTTTTGATTATTTTGGTCAGATTTATCTCTCCTCTCTTGTCCATTAATTATCCTCCTTTCTCTCTCTCTTGTCCATTATACTATTATTTTGTTATTTATTATTAAAAATTTGGTTAAAATTTTGTAGTTATTTTTTTATTTTTTGTAATACCATCTCTTGGTTATTTATTACAAAAAAATTGATCAAATTTTTTTGTTAATTTTTAAAATTTATTTTTGAATACTATTTTTTGGTTATTTATTACACAAAAATTGATCAAATTTTTGTTGTAATTTTAAAAAAAT
>BRYE01000006.1:14346397-14353897 GCA_030159115.1 Actinidia arguta var. hypoleuca | reverse complement strand
CAGACCAACGACTCTACAGCTTACGATGAAAATCACTGCCTAAAACAACTGAACAACTTGTCAATGTACCACAATGATCACCTATAACAAGCCATGGAAGAGTTGAAGAAAGAGTCTCCTTATACAGTCATTGTCTACGGTATCTAATATAATGCTTTCCAGTGACTCTTCAAAAATGCTCCTTATCTTGGTGAGTCATTACATCACATAATTATAAGGTTTTGGGTAAATTTCACTGACCCCGCAGAATTCCATTGTGCTCTCTGATATAACTAACAGCTAAGTGACCGGTTATTGACTTAACAGAAATTATTGACGTCAGCAAGAATATATAACTAAATGCCCATTTTACCCTTACCAGTCTCTCTCAAAAAAAGCATCACAACATCCACCGGTACTCCACTTGAATCCCGACTCCACCACCATGAAAACTTGCCACCACTACCACAACCTCCACCGCTTCACTTGAAGTTGGAGGTGGTTGGAAGGTGACAATTGGCGGTGGAAGGTATTGGCTTGACTCCCTTTGTTATTCTCTCTCCGTTTCTTTTTAAATGGCTGATAACAAAATAATGGTATTATAGTAACCAGGGCTGTCCTTGAGTTTTGGGGGGCCCCAGGCCAAAAAAATTTTGAGTCCCTAAAATTTAAAAAAAAATTGGGGTTTAAAATAAAAATGGGTAGCCCTAAAATGGGCCTAATTTGAGTTTCCAATGTTCCAAAATAAAAATAGATAACCCTAAAATTTTTGAGTATTTTTAGGGGGTCTAAAATAAAAATGGGCCTAATTTGAATTTTCAATGTTTCAAAATAAAAATGAGTTGTCCTAAAATTTGAGAAATTTTGAGAATTTTGGGGGGTCTAAAATAAAAATGGGCCTAATTTGAGTTTCTAATGTTCCCAAATAAAAATGGGTAACCCTAAAATTTGAGAATTTTGGGAGGACCTAAAATAAAAATGGGTAGCCTTAAAATGAGCCTAATTTGAGTTTACAATGTTCCTAAATAAAAATGAGTAGTCCTAAATTTAAAAAAAATTTAAGTATGTTTAGGGGTCCTAAAATTTAAATTTTTTTGGGGGGGCCCTAGGCCATGGCCTGGTGGGCCTAGGTCCAGAGACGGGCCTGATAGTAACTCTGCCATCACTGAGTGAAACGATGTTAGCTAATATGAGTGTCATAATAATTATAGATGATTATTAATTTTTTTGTTACTCTGTTGCATACAGGATTTGATGCAATGAATTTACAAAAATCTGGTTGTGGAATTGGAGGGGATTACAATTTCAGTCTTGCTAAGATATGTGGATCAGGTCTAGAGGTTTCGGTTTGTTCGGATCCGAACCAACACATAAGCTGGGATGGAGTTCACTTGACACAAGAGGCTTACAAGATTATGGCTGGATGGCTCATTCATGACTTCTTACCCAAGCTTCAATGTAGTGTTTAGTTTTGTTCTTGATCAAAAATTGGCTTGTAAAGGGATTAGTAGTTTTAGGTACTTTTATTTTCGGATGATTTATTATTAGTTTTAGGTACTTTTATTTTGGAATGATTTGCTTTCTTTACAACTCCTTGTCTTTATTGGGTTTTAGTTCGGAGCTTATAATTTGGAAATTCTTATGTGATTTGACCATTTTATATATGTGGTTCATTTAAAAGATTTAAGCCAAACAGACCAAAAAATCAGAATTTTTTTATAATAAAAAACGACCAAGAAAAATTTAATCCAAATGGGGCCTAGGGCTTGAGTATACCACTTATTTAAGATTTCATTGTTATTTTTCTTGCTGTAGGAAAAAAAAGTAAAGAAAGTATATTAAATTTGAACCGTTAAATCTATATTTGTGATTTTTTTTTTCTTTTCCCATTTTCTCCATAAATTACTAATCCAAACACAACCTTAACAAATACTCCACACTTGTGAATCAAAATTAGTTGTACCCTCGTTTATTCACTAAATTACTTGGTTATGCATGTGATGTGAATTCATAATTGTTTTCTTCCCCAACAGCAAGAATCTCAAGATACTGAAAACCATTAAAATATAGGACCTGACTTCTTTGTAGTACAAGCACGATTTGTCCCTTTTTTGGCCCATTTTAATTATCTAATATTGTAAAATTGTATACTCCGTCGTAAAAATTAGTACTGTAAAGAATTACTTTAATCGGACACAATTCAGTTCCGTTCAATGCTATTTTACAACTTAATAAATGAGGATAGCATACGAAATTATACACATTTATCTTGATATAATTGATCGACTATTGATTTGTATCCGATAAATATGATATTTTACGGGATTAAAGTTCTTGATGAGCTATAAAATATATACGGTTTAGATCATCAAAATAGATTTACAACAAAAACCACAATGCTAACACATTAAGTCACTTTAATTATTAACATGTGCAACTACCTTACTGGTAGAATTTCTTACCACGAAGAACATTTTGTCCCCAGCAACCAACAGCTCGCTTAGCATACGACTTGATTGGATGCTAACACATTTTAATTCTTTCTGCCACAAAAAAAAGAGGTGCTATTGAGTTTTTTTAACTCTAACACATGACAAGAAATGTTTCTATTTTACTGGTTTTGTTTTTGATAGAATGTGTAAAGAAGCATAAGAACTCTCTGTTTATCGTTGGAGAGATTGAAGGAAATTATTACAATTATCCACTGGTTCAAGGCCAAGGCATTGAGAAAGCGAAGACCATTATGCCTAATGTTATCCAAGCTATAAAGGATGCTGTTAGAGTAAGCTTCCTATTTTTTGTTTGGGGAAAATCACCGCCAATGATACATGAACTCTTTAAAATATATAAATTACCCGTGTCGGACACTTGACACTCGGACAAGGTTGTGAGACACTTCCCATGGGACACTTGTACCTAGTTACACATGATGCTATCATTATATGTATATTTTGTTGCTTAATTGCTAGAAAATGCATTAAAAACTCTATGCTACGTAAAATGCTATTTTATCCGACAAAATATATTAAATACAATTAAATATAATCATTTTTTCCAAATCCACGGATCCTTCATTTTGAGGTTCAACATGTTCGACTCTTAAATATGCACCCACACCTGTATCCGAGTCCATGTAATATAGATCACCGCATAACTCTTGTAGTTTATGGATAAAAGTGTCCGTGTAATATAGATCACCGCATAACTCTTGTAGTTTATGGATAAAAGTGCACCTTTGACTGCTTGTTACAAAAAATGAAAATTGACCTTATTACTATCATCTTCTTCTTCACACACAAAGAAAGACATACATAGAGGTGTCAATTGGGACGGGCTAACATGTGCATTGCATGTTAAAGCACCGGCATGGCATGGCACGATTATAATGTGCACAACACGGGCACAGTGATGGGTCGGACCGGGCCACTATTTTTGGGGCATGGCACGACACATATATGTTACTCAATATATGGAAACAGAACGGGCCTAGGTTTTTATCAAATGGGAACGGAACGGCACAACATGATTAAAAATGGGCATGACACGGAACGGCACGAAGCATGGTAAGCACGGAAATAGACCCATTTTACACCTCTATACATGCGTAAGTGTGTGTATTTGGATGCATATGTGTGGGAGAGATTGGGGGTTTGGGGGTGGCAAGAGAGGAGGGAGGGTGGTGGTGGAGTCATTGGGAGAGAGAAAGTGTAGAGAAGAAAAAAGACAATGCATTCTGTTGACAATTTCAACGGTGGGTGTTTATGTTAAAAGTAGGCTTCACTCTCTATGTGGGAGAGTGAAGTGCATTAGCTGTTAGTTTAGACAGAAAATGAGACTGAATTTTAGTCTATTAAACCATAGGTAGTTATGTAGTAATTTTAAACAGTATGGGGATAATCTGCACATACTCCAAACACAGTTGGTCAAAGTGAAGTTTGCCCATTTTGTTTTCATTATCTAGACAAGAAGAAAAAACAGAAAACTTGTCTGGCCAATTGTTTCCGAATAGGTTATGTTTACATGGAGTTTCATTTTAGTCTGTTAATTACTTACCACATTGACCCTAATTCTAGGTCTCTTGTTCGGGTTGCAGAGAGTCATCTATTATGGGCCTGTTAGAGTGATAGTCCCAGGAAATTTCTCAATAGGTGTTTTCCAATGCATCTCACCATACTCCAGACCGGCAACTCTACTGCTTATGATCAAAGCCGTTGTCTAGAACAAGTAAACAACTTGGCGATGTATCACAACAGTCGTTTACAAGAAGCCATTGAAGAGCTAAAGAAAGAGTTCCCTGAAACAGTCATCGTGTACGGTGATTACTACGATGCGTACCTGTGGCTTTTCACGAATGCGCCTTATCTGGGTTAGTTTCTACATCGTACAATTATGAAGTTTATGGTAGAAGAACTAAGGTTATTGATGCTTATTATTAGTTTTTTCACTTTGAATACAGGATTTGATGAAATGGTTATACGAAAAGCTAGTTGTGGAATCGGAGGTGACTACAATTTTGATTTTACTAGGCTCTATGGACCCCTTGAGGTTCCAGTGTGTTCGGATCCGAATCAATACATTAGCTTTGATGGAGTTCACTCAACACAACAGACTTGTATGCCTATTGCTGGATGGCTGATTTAGGATATTTTTCCCAAGCTTCAATGTACTGTTGATTCATTAAGCTTGTTAAGTGGTTAATTGTTGTAGATATTTGATTTTGGGATGATGCAAATTAAATTTATAAAGAAAACTTGTTGCATTGGCATATATAATTGATTAATGGACACTGCTTCTCTGAATACAGTTTTGGACTACACCGGTGTAGTTCAAGTTTTTTTGGACCATTTTGATTATAAAAACCATTCATGTTGTATACCTCATCGAGGAATTTTTAAAAATGTAAAAAATCAAGTTAATCAGATAAAAATCAATTGTCGATTAATATCAATTTATATCAAAATAAGTGGATATAATCTTGTGTGTCAGGCTCATTTATTAAGTTATAAAAGAGGACTGAACGGATATTGATTTGTATCCGATGAACATGAGTTTTTACAGTATTTATAACATAAATAGTGTGAATCATCAAAATAAGCTCAAAATGCTTAAATTACACTGGTGTAATTTAAAAATTGGACTACAGAGAAGTTGTCCCCTAAAGTACACTTAAATTTTAATTTTTAAAAATTGCATAAGTCTCTGTCTCTTCCCCATGTATTTTCCCCTCTCCACCTACCCTCCCTCACTTCTCTAATTTCTAATCTTTCTATTCCAAACTTAATAATTTTCCATCATTCTTTTTTAAATTACCAAAAATACTCTTTCTTTCATGTGTCTTTCCCCCTCCCCACCTACTGCCCCTCACTTCTCTCATTTTTAATCTTTCTATACTAAATTTATTAATTATTATCATTCTTTTTTAAACTACCAGAAATCAATATCTTTTACATTTATGAATACATTATTTTTTAAATTCTCAATCAACAAATTCAAATATTCAACTGCTAATATTCTCTAAAAATATAATACTCAGCCTCCCCAAATATTTGTTTTAGGTTGCATATGTGTTTGTCTCTTCACAACTAAAATTCTGAGTGTGCCTATTTTTTTAAATTGAGTTGTAAGTATGTTCTTAGTCATATTCTCGTAACCCACACTTTTGAATCAAATTTATTACATACACGTTTATTATCTAAATTAATTATTGAATTAATGCTTGTAATCTACTTTAAAAAAGAAAGAGAGATCATTTATAAAAAAAATAGAAATCCTCTGCCCCGGAGCTCGGTGAAAACAACATCGAAGACAGGCCTTATCCGAGCTAAAGCTACCCCTACGCCTGAGTTGTCACTACTTAGCAAGCTCGGTAGGATGACCAAGTTTAAGCTTGAACGAAGGACAACGGTTAGCGGTAATCCCGAGGGATATCAAGGGATAGAAGATGACTTGCACGTTGGAGTTTCTTCTGACAGCCCCCACGCCCGGATGTGGATGTCGGCGGAATGATGATGAGCTACTTGCCAAGCCCTAGGAACATGGCTGGGTCAACTGCCTATTCACTGACACAACGATCGGTGAGCGATTGGGGCACTTGATGACGAGACGAGAGATCAAGGGGAATCCAGAGCAAAAAATAGCAATCAACAACCTCATCAGCTCAAGGACCACAAAAGAGGTACAAAAATTGATCAGAATGGCAGCAACACTGAACAGATTCATCAATAAGTCCTCAGATAAATGATGTCCATTTTTCAAACTCCTTCACAAAAATATAATTTTTTTATGGAATGACGAGTGCGAGCTTGCACTCCAACAATTCAAGAAATACATAACTGAACCACCACTTCTTTCCAAGCCGAATGAGGGCGAGTTACTCTATGTCTACCTCGCTATCTCTGAACATGCCGCTAGCTTAGTACTTTTGAGAGAGGTAAACGAAGAGCATCGCCCGATATGCTTTATTAGCAAGACGTTTACGGATTGCCAGACAAGGTATTTCCTACCGGTAAAGCTCGTTCGAGGGGATGGTGAACAGACCATCATTAATGAAGAAGGTGAATGGATTGCCATTAATGTGAAAGGCCAGCGGACCGCTATTAAGAGAGGAAGGTGGACCGCCATAAAAGGCATCTAAAACGTTAGAGCATGTACTTGGATAGTGACGTTTCGCGGGTAAACACTATCAACCAAGCTAATAAGAGACAAGCATGTGGCAGCCCTCCCACATCTGCAGCGTGTCCCATTAGATTTGAGGGAGGGTAAGCCGAGCTCCAAGCGAGTTCCGAACTCTATCCTACGAGATTTTCCTAAGCATACTCAGTTAAGGGAACGGAAGGGTTAGCTGAGCTCCACACGAGCTCTAACTTTGCCCCAAAAGACTTGCAAGAATACACTTAGTCAGAGATTCGAGGGAGGGTAAGCCGAGCTACATGCGAGTTTTGAACTCTGTCCCACAAAAAATTCCAGATTGTACTCAGCCAAAGTGAGGGAAGGGTTAGCCAAGCTCAATGTGAACTCCAAACTCTATTTCAAAAGACTTGCAAGAGTACACTTAGCCAGGGATTCGAGGGAAGGTTAGAGCTACACGTGAGTTCTAAACTCTGTCCCACGAGAATTTCCAGATTGTACTCAACCAAGTGAGAGAAGGGTCAACTGAGCTCGATATGAACTCCGAACTCTATCCCAAAAGACTTGCAAGTGTACACTTAGCCAAAGATTCGAGAGAAGGCTTAGCCGAGCTCCAAGCGAGTTCTGAACTCTGTCCCACGATATTTTCCAAAGTGTATTCATCCAAATTGAGAGAAGGGGTAGCCAAGCTCCACGCGAGCTCCGAACTTTGTCCCCAAAAGATTTGCAAGAATACACTTAGCCAGAGTTAGGGAAGAGTTAGTCAAACTCTACGCAAGTTTCAAACTCTGTCCCAAGATTTTTTCCTAAATATACTTAGCAAAAATTTAGGAAAGAGTTAGCCGAGCTCTTCATAGGCTCCAAACTCTATCCAAACTTTGTCAAAGTATATTT
>BRYE01000006.1:14328897-14333897 GCA_030159115.1 Actinidia arguta var. hypoleuca | reverse complement strand
TAACTTCCAAAATAGTCATCCTTCATTATCAAGATCAGTCAAAAGTGTTAGAAAATTTTATTCAATATTTCTCTATAGTTCAGCTTCAAAACATTTTTACAGTCAAATTCATTTCTCACGACCTTCTTAATGGTGAAATTTCACTACAGTTGTTTGGCTTCAATGATAAAATGAAAAATAAGTTGTACTAAATTTAAATCACTCTGATTTCTTTACTCATGTTACTTATAGGGGAAAATCCATGTAACATTTCCCAAGCTTATACAAAGCCTTCCACATCAGAAAGGTAGAAGTTGACCTGATAGCTGAAATCAGAAGACTCAGAACCGAGGAAGCCGATGGGAGTTTAATGGAAGGAATGCGATATGCATTCAAATTCAAACAAAGCTTAATTCCTTGGATGACAGTCAATCTAAGAAGATCCTTATCTGTCGATTATTGATTGCAATCACTTTGTCAATCATCTCCAAGACTCAAATACTCCAACATGATTGTTAGACGAACCGATGGGCCTAACTCAATCCTGAAAATCGGCTAACAAGGTGAGGGTTGTCCAGAGGCTTATAAGGAGGTACAGGCCTTCGTATCCAAGCGATGTGGGACTTCACTCACACCCACCCTCACGCGAAGCGTGGAAATGTGAGGTAAGAACGTGAGCTGAGTGGTCCAAGAGGTGTGGGACTTCACTCACGACGAGAACGTGAGCTGAGCGGTCCAAGAGAAGAATGTCTTTTGGAACCTAGCTCTGATACCATGTTAGAAGAACCGATAGGCCTAATTCAACCCTGAAAACCGGCTTACAAGGTGAGGATTGTCCAGAGACTTATAAGAAGGTACATGCCTTCATATCCAACCGATGTGTAACTTCACTCATAATGATAAACACACTACCAAGTAAATCAAAAAAAATAAAAAATACTCAAGCCTAGATTCATCGGCACTTTGGTTGCTTCCATAACCTATTCTAACTTGAGCCTAGAAGAGTTTAAGGTTTGCTCCTCACCGACACCATCTCTCGTTGGCAGCCAGAGGCGGAACCAGAGTTTTATCACATGGGTACCAAGCTGAAGTCCGCACCAGCATCCCCTCCCCCTCTATCAATGGACGGGATATGACTTGGGTTTCAAATCAGTTTCATCACATTATCAATTACAACCCAATCTTTTATCAAATTTTCATTAAAAATGGTAATAAAGAACTCAATTTCAGAAAAGTGTTCCAAAAAGCACCAAATTCAGATAGATCAATTTCAACTAAAATTCATCACAAATCACTAAATTACACCGAGATCTCAACAAAATTTCAGCAGATAAAGTCATAATTATAAGACAAATCAGTAAAAAAAAATTAGTAATTGAAACTCAATTGAACCTCAACTCCATCAAATACTTTTGCTAATGGAAACGAACCTGAATCAATTGCCCAGTGACGTTTGGAGTTCAGCTTCGTTTGCTAATGGCCGAGAGGTAGACAACCCGCATATGGGCATTGCACTTGGGCTACCGTATCGGCCCAATGGTATCTGTCTGGGCTCTTTCTTTCTTTATAGCCCATTGGACTTGGTACCACATACCACATGTAAAGGCCGAACTAGGGTTTTAGAGTAGGTGCACCTTGCTATAATAAAACTAAGTCGTTTTATATTGCACTATAATTAATTTATTTTTACATATATATGAAAAATACATGTGTCATTGTTATTAAAGTTTATATTGGTACAAATAAATTCACATTAACCAATATGGAATTAATTAAAACATTTAATAACAACCACCATGATCATTTTTAGGATGGAAAGAAAAACACAAAAAATATTACTCCCTCCGTCTTAATTTGTTTATTCATTTTCAATATTCTGGACATCTCAAAAACTCGTCTATATTTTTTAATTTATATTATTTTTTATGATTTTGAAAACTTGGTATACAAGAGCGAATTGAGTTATTTTGATTAATGTAAAAAATTTCTAAAAATTATTCACGTTATATATTATTTGTTAATCCGATAAAAGGATACGAATGTCAAAAAACAACAAACAAATTTGCACCGAGGTAGTACATGGTTCCTATTTTTGATTAAAAACCACTACACACCACCAGATTAAGTTGTAGCAAACTTGCATAGTAAAAGTGCACTTTAATTGGCCTAAAATAGTACAAAAAATCCTAATTAAACCATGGAGATGCTCTTAGTCCTTTTTATCTAGTGGGAAGATGTACAATTAAATTGATTATTCCAGTTGAGCAGAACGTAGAACCTCTATATAAGAGGTTTAAGATTCAAATTTCAAGGGATAGAGCAATAGTTAAAACAGTGAAAATCCAGTTTTTAGTAGCCCTTGAGGTCACCTTTAGAGATTAGGCCCGATAATTACTTAGTATATGTGCATGTCAAGAGATTACACATGCCCGAGAGATTAGTAGAGACGAAAGCTTTAACACTCTCCTTTAATTTGTTTTCTTAAAAAAAAGTGAGAACATGTATAACAAGACTTGTAAAATTCAACTATTAAGGGTGTTGAAGTGAATGCTAGATATCAACGTATTGAAGTGAATGCTAACGTTTATAGTTTTTTTATAAATATTTTAGTGTTTCAATGCAAGTGTTTTAAGTCTTTTGCATAATTGGAGCACATTCACGCCAAGGGAGTTGTTGAGAGCGACCGTCGTTCTAATTTATTTATTTTTAAAAACTAATTTTATAGTAATTTTAGCAATTAATATTGATACAAAGTTATATAAGTTTGTCACTCTAGGCAAAAAATAATATTGCATTTCATATGTAGATTATCAATTCTATATTTATATGTATATTCGTCTTCTCAAATTTAAAATCCTGCATATGTCACTACTTTCACAATCAATAAAATTATGAAATAGTTAAATAACAAATTTGGGCTATACATATCTTTATTTATATATTTTAACACATGTTTTAATATATATTTTTAGTCAGTGAGTTAGAAAATACTCTTACTCATCACAATTGTCAGTTAATGTGTTCTCCCATCTACCAAGTGAGAAGAAAAAAAAAAGAGTATTGATATACAAATAAAGAATTTATACAAAATTTTCATGTAGAATGATGTGTTAAAACATAATCCATGAAAAGTAAAATTATTTGGATTAATGGTATTATCATATTATTTTTGTAATATTTTGTGTATGATTTTTCTATAGCAATAGAGTTTCTATTTAGCCAATTATTATGGAACTAGCTTCTCAGAATTTCTAAACATGGATTCCACCAATGTGTTTTAAGTATTTTAGATCTATTTTAATTATTCAAATCGTTCATATTGCAGATTTCGTTGTAAAGATCAGTATTGTAAAAAAATTACATTGATCAAGTACAATTCAATATCCTTTCAAAAGTGTTTAATAGCTTAATAAATGAGTGTAACACACAAGATTATACACATTTATCTTAATATAAATTGATATTGATCAACTATTGATCTATATCCGATCAACGTGTATTTTTAAAGTATTGAATTTTTGAATGAGGATTACAGTATGAACAGTTCGAATTATCAAAATATATCCAAAATGTAATCTAAAATATTTGAGTTGCACTGGTGCAATCCCAAATTCAGACTGCAAAGAAGGAGATGTTATTTAGTTTTCTTAGAGCAATGCTCTATATCAATCAATAAATGATACATATTGATCACATTTCAAATAAAAAAGATAATAAACTCATTATTTAAATCAATTATTCAAATATTAGAGCACTACTGGGATTTATTCTAAAATCACTAAATAATTTGTCACAGAGAAGCCTGCTCCAATATTAAAGGGTTAGATTCACGCATTTATTACGTGGTGAATGAACAAAAGGGGACTCCTCATAACGGAGCAAAAACAAGCACAGATACCTCTGATCAAAGTTGGGGTAGCTGTCATTGCCAACGTATCAATGCTCAAAAATGGAGGTGAAATAAAGATGTGTTTGGTTGGTCAGAAATATGGAACCCACCAAAATCATGGGGATGGAGGTGGAGTGGGCTGAGCTAGGAAGCAAAGTGTCTTTCTACTGCTAAAGATAGAGAGAATCATATCTACCTAGGGACTCACCCCGCTCTCCACTATAAACAAACAAAATTACAAAAGTAAAATGAGGTACAGATTTAGGGCTTTATTTTAGGATCGTTTCTCTGCATTTCAATTATTTTGAATCTTTTTTTATGATTCAAATTATTTATATGGTAAATTTAATTAAAAATTTTAATATCTTAAAATTATTTTGATCGAATACAAATCAATATTAATTTATATAAAAATAAATAAAATTAATTATGTGTGTCGTACTCATTTATTAAATTATAAAAAAATATATTAAAAATATTGAATTTTGTCTTATCAACTTAATTTTTTATTTTTATAATGAAATCTATAATATGTACAGTTTGCATCATACAAAATAGACAAAAAAATAAAGTGAAAAAGGCTTGAACTGCGGAGAAACCCGTTCCTTTATTTTAGGTCTAAGGGGTCGTTTGACTGCCGGATAGCATCAGGGAGATAAGTTTTAAAGGGGGATAACTTTTAACTTTGTTTGGATACTTTTTAGAATGAGTGAATAATGGTAGGAGATAAGAAAGAAAATATATAGAGATAAACAAAATGTAAAACATCAAGATATTAAAAATATATATATACATATATAAATATCTAATATAAAGATATTCATATAAATTAAGATATATATATATATATATATTAATTTATATGAATATCTTTATATTAGATATTTATATATGTATATATATATTTTTAATATCTTGATGTTTTATATTTTGTTTCTCTATATATATTTTCTTCATTATCTCCCACCCTTATCCTCCTTAATAACTTTTGGAGAGGTTGAGGGTCACCCAAAAATTATCCGCCTCTATCTGCCTGCTGGGAGAAAAGTTATCTGAGAAAAAAAATTATCCGAAAAACATTTCCCCATCCAAACGCCGGATAGAGAGAGAAAGAATGGGAAAAAAGTTATCC
>BRYE01000006.1:14321397-14323897 GCA_030159115.1 Actinidia arguta var. hypoleuca | reverse complement strand
ATACCTTCAGTAATTGAATCAGTACAGCCACATCATTTTTTTATAATAATTTTGTAAGATTTTTTTTTTTTTTTTTGTGTGTGTATATTACTATTCTTACACCAAATATATGTTACCATGTGGTACCATGATATTGCCGATGTAATTCATATTTTTCATTATTTAGGAAACCAAATCTGTAATTATTGTTTTTTTTTCAGGAGGTGATTAGGGAGAGAAATGTGAAGCTGCATGCAGTGTTGGGACTCGAACTCAGAGCATTATTTTCATAATCACACGTGGAACAATTGAATTTTATTTTATTTTATCGTAAGAAAAATGATAGTTTTACAGAGAATCTATACATAAAATATCACAAGAACAGACAAATTGGCTGCTCATTTTGGTGAATTTAATTTAATTTGGTGGATTTTTGTTTGAAAGTGAAAAGTCCACATTCTGCCACATTATTCTGTATAAAAATGATGTGTAGATTTTTTATTTTTTTGACAACTCAGTATCCAAAATTCCTATTTGCATGTTATTACCATTTATCTTTAATGGATTATGTACAAGGTTAATTGTACAAGGTTATATTTCTCACTTTTTTTTGTACATGCACATGTTTCTCCATTCAAGGAAGAATTAGAAACTGAGAGAATAATTTATCAAGGATGTGTTTGGCTCATACTAATTTAAGAGGAAAGCTAAAAATAGAATAAAAAGATAATAAAGTAATTAAATAAGTTAAACAATTTATTAAACTACTCTAAAACAATGCTACAAATGCATAAAAACACACAACGTACACAAAAATCAGTGTGTTGTCACACTTTATTATTATTATTTGTGTGTGTACTTCCTAGTAGCAGTACTGTTTTCTCGAAAGTTAGAAGCTAGGTAAAAGGATGAGCAAACTCTGTTTCATAAGTTACTTTTGTCTAGCCCTAAAAAGTAAAGACAAGGCTTTGATGAACCTACTGAACATGTCAGCACAAGCAACGGGGAAATGGAAGGGTACTAGTCAGGTGAAATTTTTCACATTGGAGCAGATGGGCTGATTAGTTAAATGAAGGCTGTAGTTTGACAATAGTTTCATTTTGGTCCCTATAATTCTAATTTAAAAAGTTAAAACTCTATAGTTTTAATCTAGTGTCAATGTAGTCTCCAGTCGAAATCCGTTAATAATTTGGATGTAAATAAAATACGTGAAAACTCACATGGCCAGACCCAATTGAGGTAAAATCACCCCTCAACAATTCAAAATCAGTTAATAATTCAAAGGCCACGGATTGCTGCTATGGTAATGAAAGCAGGGGCTTGGGAGAATTAGACGTGAAGGAAGAGAGAGGAGGAGACGAGTGGGTCGAAAGAGAGAGGAGTAAATATTCTTTTACGTTTAGCGTCGCTACATCAATTCCTTAATGTTGAAAGTTACTGCAGCACCATTCAAAAATAAGGGGCCACGAGTCCGAAGAAACTCTTAATTTAGCAAATAAACAGGTTTAGAAATTTGTTGGAAATGTGCCAAGTTTATTTCTACATCAAATATTCAGGTTTATTTTAACAACTTCAGTAAGTTTGGTTGAGTGGGAGGAGTAAACAACTTAATTAGGAGTCCATAAGGTTATAAGATTGAATTTTACGAATGTTAAACATTCAAAACCTTAGTTTGTCAGGTCGTAAACTTTAGGTCTTTAGAATTAATCGAGGTGCAGGCAAGCTGACCTGACACCCAATTATAAAAAATATCAAAGTTTATGCCAAATACTCATTTACTTATTAAATTAATCTCAAACACTTGTATAAATAAACACATTAGCTTACAATTTGAAAGTGTTTTTATGGAGAGCCCATTGCAAATGCTGCTTAGCCTACGTGGAGAGGATGGCCTAAGGATGGATTGAACTTGATTGATTTGGCAGTCAAAGAAAGGCTTGCAAGTAAACAAACAGTATAGCATCTGTGTAGAAGGCCGAGAAGGTTTTTTTTTTTTCTCTTCCTTAGAAAGTGGGGGCTCAATTTGCAGTCTCATGTGCACTATTTCTGAGGGATTCCTATTGGCCATGGTTTTCTTCGCCCATGGGCCCATCTGGTTGTTGGAAATTGAAATTGGATTAAGTACTGTGAGAGATATGGATATGGACAACCACTAGGGTTGGGACGAATGGCCTCCGTGCCATAAAAGTTGCTGTGTGCGTCTTTCAAGGTCATTTGATCGGATACTAATGTTAGAAGTGTGAATTTTTAATCGGTTGAAAAAAATCTTGTAATTTACAGAAATCTGTAATAAATTGTAAACAGCTTTTCTAAAAACAATAAGACAATTTCTGTAAAAAAATTCAGCAAATCAGTTCTTATTTATCCCCTTCAAAACAGATTTTAAATCAGTTTTTTTTTTCTTTCAAAAACTGATAAAAACATTCTCTACACATATTTTGCAGAAATCAAAACTAATAAAATCTTAAAACTTACACAAAAATAGTTTTAAAACCTGTTCGAACTCATAAACTATTTTCTG
>BRYE01000006.1:14303897-14316397 GCA_030159115.1 Actinidia arguta var. hypoleuca | reverse complement strand
TGACAGCGCTCGACCAAGCTCGTCCAAAAGTGAAATATTATATTTTATTCTCATATAATAATCCATAATTCGAAGTATATTTGGATTCCGATTTTGGTAAAGAAAAATAAAATAAAAAATAATAAATGATATAATAGTTCCAAACAATTTGATCATTTAACTCTTCATTCTATTTTCTTCTTCCTCGTCAAATCTTTGATCCCAACACAACCTCGAGAGAATTGAGATATATTAAAATTCTCTCAAGAGAAAAAAAATATATATTAGATGGAGTTTGCACATATTAGCAAGCATAATTAATCACACTCTTGTAAACATGGAATTGATCTCACAATTTTTATATATAAAAAAAAACATAGTTAACCACAAGAGAGAGATTTGGTTAAAAAAAACTATTAAAAATTAAATAAACCACAAGTGAAGTTTTTTTTATTTTTTGCCAACGCCATACCTCTCTTAGAAACAACCACTTCAGCTGCTGGCTCAAATTTTCACAAAAGCAGAAAATGAAATTTTTTAAAAATAATGACAAAAGTGACGAAAAATTGATTTAATACGACTAACAGAGCATTCTGTTTTGTTTCGAGTGAACGGGAAAATTAGTAATCCATTGATCATCGACTGATTTTTTGACGATCTTATTCAAGAACCGTTTTCTAGGGTTTCAACGCGACGGTCCTCATTGTCGGAGACTCTCTACCTTCAACTCTGTAAGTCTTCTCAAATGTTTCATCCAAATAGAGAGCAACCGAACTCTACGTTTCTATACTTTTCTGCTTCCATTTTTTCTTATTTATGTTTCTGTTTTGTTGATGGAGGAACCAGTGTGTTGATAATGCTGACGCTTGTTAGGTCCAATTTGATTTTGTTTTCTTAGGTCCAATTTGATTTTGATTGCTAGTGTTGATAATTACATGGAGGTTTTCATATAGTTCTTAGGCCATCTCCAATCCGTACTCTTTTCTTTTATGAAATTTGATTAAAAAAGCTTGGAACAGTACAATGGGGGTTGGCCAAATCTATATCTGTACTATCTTTAAAAGACTGAAAGTCTTGTCTTGTGTTTGAAGATTATATTGGATGTATGTATATAGGATACTTATGTATATTCGTATGTATATGAGTGTATGTGTGTGTGTGGGTATGTATGTGTATATGTAAAGCCCAATTGAAGTTTCAGAAGGTGAGATTCATCATTGTGAGTCATTGTTGTTCTCCAACGCTGAGTAGTCATTAATGGCCTGGGAGATAAATTAAAAGGGCCGCAACTGCGGATTGCAGAATAAATCGCATATATAGCTACCAAATTGAGGATTTGGGTTCCTTTCTCCCTTTTATGAGTTTTTAGTTTGGTTCTTTTCTGTCTTAACTTGTTTGGTTGTCATTTTCAAAACAAGTTTTTCGAAACACTTTTTGAAAGCTTTTTTTCCTTGAAAAAAGAGTACTTATTATTTTCCTATCTTATTCATTTTCTAGCAGAAATGATGTTCGAGAATTCGATAGCATTGTTTTATTATTTCCTAAAAAAAAGTTTTATCTTCCCTAAATTTCTCTGAAAACAAATTTAAAAATCCATTACCAATTTTCTTTTTATTATTCAAAACAGTTATGTTAACCACAACCTAATGAGCAATGGTTAAATCTAGTTTTTTTGGCATTACAGGTTAAGATAACCGTAATGCCAAAACATATTATTGGTCAGTCTAAGTTTCAATAGAACAATAGACTCAAATTCATTGGTTTGGTTTGATAGTTAATTTTCGAGAGAGAAAGAGAGAATGGCTCCTTAAGATTTTGAGTTAGAGATAAATAAACATCATGAAATAATCTTCATGAAACATTTAGTGAATGATTGGAGATTCTCTTACTCAAGGCTGTGTTACTAATTACTAATTTCTTTTTTCTTTTTTAATTTGTTGTCCAAGCTTAAATACAAACCCTAGTTTGCACTGAGGTTGTAATTATTTCTTACATGTTTGGATCTTTCATCATTTTCTAGTGGTACTTTTAACCATGGTTGCACCAAGGAGATCCTTCATCTCCTTTACATTTATCTCGTGCATGGAGGTGCCTTGTAGATTGATAGAGAGCGCTATTCATCGGACTATTGGTAGGTTTTGAGATTGAGTGAATTGATGGATCTTTATTGTCAGTATCTCATTTACTTTTTGATGATGATATTATTATTCTTTACAAGAAAGAGTTGCATTGGTTAATGTCTTTTCATTTTGTTCTTTTGTGTTTTGAGGCAATCTCAGGGCTAAAAGTGAATATGGGGAAATCAAGTCTTATTCATGTCACCAAAGTGCAGAATGTTGAGGATCTACCTCATATCCTTGGATCCTTATATCTTCTTACTTGGGGCTTCTTTTGGGGCCTACCTTTGTGTGGGATTCGATTGTTGAGAGATGTTAAAGGCGATTAGCGGGTTGGAAGACACTTGTCTTAGGGTGGCAGGTTAACGTTGATTAAAAGCATATTGTCTAGCTTGCCACCCATTTGATGTCATTTTAACCTTGATTAAAAAACATACTATGTAGCTTTCCAGATACGGGATGAGTTCTACCATCTAGTGCATTGGGGTAATATGTGTCTCCTGCTCAGGGAAGGTGGCTTGGGGATTAATGGTCTTTTGAATTTTTACCAAGCTTTTTCGAGGAAGTGCTTGTGGACGTTTTGATGTGAGAAGGAAATGTATTGCATAGGGTTGTGGAGTGCAAATATGGATGAATGTGGGGGTGCGGGGGATGGGTTTCGAAGATGTTACTTCTTCTTATGGTTTTGGACCTTGGGTTTTATTGAAAGACATCCAATGCTGGTGGGATTTTTTTTCAAGGCATTCAGTGTGTAATTGTGTGTGGTGAGGAGAGGACAAGTTGAAATTTGCTTATCCAGCTATTGCTTGCATTGTCATCAACAAAGAGGCAGCTGTTAGTAAGTAATGTATCTTAAGGTTGATGGAAGTAATACTTCTTGCAGTTTTGGTATGTTGGTCTTAAGTAGATTTAAAAGAGTGGGAGGTGTGGAGATTTTGGACCTTTTTGTGGTGTCTTTATGCTATTCCTCGCTAGAGGGTGTGGGGATTCTGTTAGGTAGATGAGATTGGAGACCGGTTTCATGGACGTGAAGTCTTCTTGCAGGTTTTAGTGGTTCAGGGCGGAGGATCTTTTTGGGGGAGGGTTGGAGGGGACAAAGGTCTGCCCCTCTGAGGTGGTTGTTGTTGTTGTCATTGTTAATTTATTTATTTATTTATTTTTTGGTGTACTATGACGAATGAAAGATTCTGGCTATTAACAAGGAAGATTCATATCAATTGGTATTGTATATGTAAGTATGAAGGAGATTCAGTAAGTAATCTTCTTATCCATTGTGAGGTGGCTCGAGGGTTGTGGTCCTACATCTTAGTTTTGTTTGGTTTGATCCTACATATTAATCTTCTTAGTGGCTTTCCCCTTGGAAGGTGGGATTGCTTCCTCTTTTGGAGATGAGGTAGAATGGGGAGAGGTAGAAGGAAAGCATGACACTTGGTTCCTTTGACGCTGATATGGATTGTATGGCTACTGGCTACCCATTGATACTTTCGATGGATAGAGGAGCATATCTTTAGTTCCTTTGACGTTGATGTGGATTGTGTGGCTACTGGCTGCCCATTGATACTTTCGATGGATAGAGGAGCATATCTTTAGTTCCTTTGACGTTGATGTGGATTGTGTGGCTACGGGCTGCCCATTGATACTTTTGATGGATAGAGGAGCATATCTTTAGATTGAATAGTAAACTACTTTCCTTTAGGTATAGTTGGTCTTGAATGCAGTTGAATAGGTCCCAAGCCGTTTTTTAGATTCTAATAGAGATTTGAGTAGATTTTTAATGCATGGTTCTTTTGTAAATTGGTTGCACCCTCATGTTGCTTCTTTTTACACTACTTTTATACTTGTCAAAAAAACATGTAGTAATGTCCAAGTGTTAAATTTATTTAGAATAATTGTAATGATACATGTTCTTGAGAGAGCGCGGACATGAGCAAATGAGGCTTGATCAAAGGAGTGTTTTTTTTGTTAGTATTGTCCAACTTCAAACAGACAGACAAGTCTCACTTGTTTTTGTTTTTTCTTAACAACCACTAGGGAGTTTTGACATTTAATTCTTCTCCTTGCACATTTTGGAAAATGACACATGTTGATTGGACTGCTATCTATTATAGATGAATACACGAATTCTATGCTGGCACTGGCTTCAGCCCACTGTACTAGTTATTATTTGGGACTTGGGTCCATTGTACCAAATCTCCGAAAACATGTGTTTGACCACGTGACTCACTAATAATTATTTCTTATCCTGAGTACAGAATTTATAAGAATCTGTAGCATCCTAATCTTCAAAATAACCGTCTTCTAAATCTGCCAAGTATATTTTTCCCTCTATATGATTTCCGGGTATTCTAGTGAATATTAGACCAGCATCTCCACAAGAACAACGCTGTCGGACCTCGTGACTTTGTTTTTCTTCAACGATTCCCCTTTGTCTTAACCCGCTTGCTTGCTGCCGCTTACAATGCTAGTTCAAAACTTCAAAATTGATTTGATGGTGAGCACGCATGTCTGCTTCACCTGTACTAGAACTGTTGCGATCAGCGTATGCCTTCTTATGTAAGTACTCTTCTTCCTTACATGCCAATTGATAAACCTTGTCCGTTATCCGAGGTGGCATCCACTAGGTAATCCCTATTTTAAGATTTTAACCTTTGAGCCCGTGTAAGTAATGAAAGTTGTACTGTCCTTGAATTTGGCTGCCAATTTCGTAACCAAGTTTCATTAAATGAAAAAGTATATTAATTGACAGTCACATACCATTGCCGAAGGGTTTGATATTTTTCTTACAAGTTTAATTTATAATCGAATGGAAAAAACTTTGGCGCACAAATTTTTCTTTATTTTCCCTCATCCATGAGCATTGGTCCTCCAACTAGAGCTTTATAATCTCTACGATCCACAAGGCCATATGCCACCAATAATTTCCCGTGAGCTTCGTTCACAAAGATCTCTTTTCCTATAAGAATACAAGTTTACCTGCTCAAAGAAATTGTCTACACCCCTCAAGCAATCTAGAAAATTCCAAGAATTTCTTTTCCATCAAAATTAAGCACTTCAATTTTCAAATCACCCTTCTTAAAATCAATATTTTATATAACGGTTGTGGTCTCCGATTCCATATTGGTGGCATGACACGATTCTGGGCATAACAGCTAGTGTACCAATTAGGCCAACTGGAACCGTGATTTTTTTTCTCTTCGCACAATTTTTGAGGAAGCATATTTTTTTTTTTTGTAGAATCACATTTATTTGGGCTTAAGGGCATTTGTACACCATTGATGCAGTTACAGTTTTGTTCATGTCTATTTATCCGACAATTTATGGACTTTGTTAGGGTTTCATTTGACCTTCCAGTTTTGCATTTCAGGTTGGATTGGAAACTTTGGAGAAGCATATTTTCATTTTTGATTGGTTTCGTTGCAAAATTTTTATTATTTTTTGTGGTCATAATCATTTTACAGCAGAGTAGTTTTGCCAATTTTAACTCTTTATCATTCTAAGAACATAATCATTTAGGGAGGGCTTACCTAAGCTCAATTAAACCTTCAAAGTTGTATAAATGTATATTTAGAATTGTTATCCATCAAAATTAATGCATTCTTTGTTTCTCATCGAATAACCAACTGGGCCTAAACCTTAAAGACAATAAAGTGTGTTTAGAAAAATGAGTTCTGTACCCCTATGTTACATGGACTCGGGTACAGGTGTCGGGTGCCAGTGTGTGTACAAGTGTCAAAGTTATCTAATTCCCATTTCAAGGATACACGGACATGGCAAATTATTCATATTTCTTAGTATATTTATTTTATTTTTCAGGCTAAGTAGTGTTTATAAGGTATTATAATGCATTTCATGCATAATTTGATAGTTCTAACATATTTATTTTGTGAATTTTAATTATTATATACGCTTCCTAGGTGAGTGTTCAACTAAAAATATCGGACACATCCCATAGCCTTATCCTAGTGCCGAGTATCCGACATGAGTACTTTTTACTTTTAGGAGAGTCCGTGTAACATAGTTGTGCCCCTTGGTCATTTTTTTTGGTGATTTTATTCCAAAGAGACTGTAATTTTAATTGTAGCTTATTTGAGTCCATGAGCATGTTTTGTATTGAAAAAATGAAGGAGAGTCAATGGCTTGTTAAATTGACATATAGACTTCTATGGAAAGTGCATTGCATTAGCATAATATTTAGATTCATTTTATGCAGTTTAGTCTCACTTGTTTTGTTTTGTTGATTAGGAAAATGTGAGATTAGGGTTATCATCTTAACCGTAATACACACACATAATCTGATATATATATATATATATATATACACACACACACACACACACACACATATGAAACTTCCCTAATTACTAACTGTACTGATTATTTTTCCCACACCCAACTACTTACTATACCTACTATTCTATACCTTAACACTCCACTTCAAGCTGGAGAGTAAATATCACACAAACCAGCTTGCTACACAAGAACTCTAATCTCGGCTTGAACAACGGTTGGGTAAACATATCAGCAAGCTGTGCACTAATGGACACAAACGGAGTAGCTATCACTCCTTTCTCAACCCTATCACGAATGATATGACAATCAACCTCAATGTGTTTGGTCCTCCCATGAGACACGAGATTGGACGCAATGTGTATGGCAACCTGATTATCACAATACATACTCATAGGTAATGGAATCTCAAACATCAACTCTTCCAAGATCAGAGACGTATGAGACATGGCTTGGTACTCAGCTTCTGCACTAGATCTCGAAAGTATTGTCTGCTTCTTACTCTTCCAGGTGATAAGATTACCATCTAGAAAAGTATAGTACCAGTAGTGGACCTCATATCTAATGGAGACCCTTCCCAATCAGCATCAGTGAATGCCTTAACACGCAAATGACCGTGTACCTCATAAAACAAGCCACGGCCTGAATGGGCATTGAGGTACCTCACAATCCTCAAAGCTGCCTCCATGTGAGTTGAGCGAGGAGCTGACATAAATTGGCTAGCCACATTCACAGCAAATGCAGTATCTGAGCGTGTGATGGTGAGGTAGTTTAACTTCCCACCAATTTTCGATAACTGTCTGGACTCGACAACAACTCACTCTGATCCACACACAACCTCACATTAGGATCCATAGGTGTCTCTACTGGCTTGGCCCCTTTCAAACCATTGTCCTTCAGAATGTCTAACACATACTTCCATTGGGATAAGCTATGACGGGGTAGATGAAGTGCAATAAAGAGGTCATTAGGATTTACCGGGGTAGACGAAGTAGAATAAACAGGTTGGGCAAAGAAGTCATAAGGTTGAGTAGTCTGATGGGTAGCAGGACGGCCATGGATATGCCATCAGCGATCAACAGTATGATTGTCTTGGTTACAATGAGTACAAAACCGAGGACCACGGCTGTGACCACGACCAACTCCCCTTGAATCACGACCTCCACGACTAAATCCGTAACTGTCACGAGGATAATCACTGCCAGAATGATTAGGCTGACCGCGGCCCAAACTCGGAAAACGATAAGGCCCAGAGGGGTGAGATGACCCAATGTAAGCAGGAAAAGTAGACCGATCAGTAGAAGAGGGAGCAACAGATGATAAAGTAGCCTGATGGATATGATTAAAAACCTCACTAAGGGAGGGGAGCTCCTTAGCTCCAAGAATCTGAGACGCATCATCAAAAGATGACGAAAGGCCAGAAAGAAACGAGTTCCCACGTGGACTATTGCTGTCGCTCCATGGAAGTAATATCAGAGGAAATATGATCACTCAGTTTGATCTCCTCGCAAACGACCCAAAACCGCCCATAATAATCCTCAAGCGACGTGTTACCAAGAGTAAGAGAGAAAAAGGGCTGATGAAGATTGTAGGTGCGCTGCAGATTTTTCAACACCAGAAAACCTCATCTTAGCTTGATCTCACACCTGTTGAAAAATCTGCAGCGCAATAGCTTGATCCCACACTTGTTTGTCCGAAGTATAATATATCAAGCTACTACTAATCTGAGGCTCCATACTATTCCATAAGTGAAGTTGAATTCCATAGATGAAGTCGAATCTGAACATCCTCGAGTTTCCAAGCGGCATAAGAAGGATCCTTATGATTCGGAGAAACATCAAAATACTTATCCAGCCGCTTAGCCATCAAATATACCTTAACAAATTTGGCCCATGAGGGATAATTACTCCCATTGAGTCGAATAGTTGTAATAGACATAGACTTCGGCCCCCAAGTAGAACCAGAAGCAGACCCAGGCCCAGGCGCAAACCCAGAACTAGAACCAACAACACCAGAACCAGCGGACACATTCGCGGATTTTGTCTCCATAGCAAAGAATTAACAAGGGGCAGATAACCAAACGAAATAGCCAGTAACCAACAACGAATAGCAATAGTGGAAGACAACAAACCAATAACAAATAATCAGCAACAGAGCCACTAACTAAAACATACCACAAAGATTGTGCAATGAGCAACAATCAAACATCGGAGCCGATATGGTTCTCGGAAACAACTCAGAAGATGAGATAGGCCAGTAACACGAGAAGCAACAGAAGAGCAATTTGACTGTCCAAATTAACGAAGCCCACAAAAGGACTGTCCAAACAGAACAAGCCCAAACAAAACAACAATTTGACTATGGTCAATTGGTGCTTAGTTTTGGTCAATTGGATCATGTGTGAAGATCTCTAGTCTGCAACAGGTCTACGATAAGTCAATTGGGCTGTGATTGGATCGGTTGAGGTCTGATTGGATTCGCAGGGTGTGATCTGGGAGGCTGGCTGACTGTCGAAGTTTGGAAGGAGATTGTTGAGGTTGTCGATTGGCTGGGGATGGCAGGAGAGGGTGGCGGTGGCTCAGCTAGGGCCCAAAACCCCTGCTATTATACCATGTTGATTAGGAAAATGTGAGATTAGGATTATCAACTTAACCCTAATACACACACAATCTCATATATATCGAGAATAAATATTACATAGGAAACTCCCCTAATTACTAACTGTACTAATTACTTGCCACACACACATCTACTAACTACACCTCTATTCTATACCTTAACAGTTTTATATTGAAACCTTGAAAATAGGTAGTTTGTATTTTAGGCTAGATTATCTTTTAGTCTTAGACTTTAGACCCATTAGGATTGGTTGAATTGGAATTGGAATTCGAATGGGAGAGGTTTTTCAAAACAGAACATATCATGTTCAAACTGCTTGTTTGTTCAAATGAGAATATAGTCTTCTGAAATCAACCTTTGATTGTTCGGACGCGAGCATTAGCTTGTTTTGCAGTTTCCATTGTGTTCACCATCTAACGTATCTTCAGTTCAATTGCGTGTATCTTGACTAGAATTGATGATAATTTGAACTCCCTAGTAAACTTTGCAGAGTTCTTCGTCATCTTTGTATTTACTCTATTGATTGTTTGGCTTATAGGCTTCCGGCAATGTGCATTCATATAGAGGTTAAGCATGTGCTTAACCATTGCTTGTGGTTTTAAGATAGCTGTTAGTGTGGATTAACATTGTAAGTGAAGATTGGCCAAGTAAACTGAGATTGGAACATATTGGCCCCGCAGTAGTGCTCATGGTCTTTAGTAGATTTACTCTTCATAAAGATCTTGTGTTTACTTGATCTTTTGTTGACTAGTAGATTGTTAAGTATGTGGTATTGTCTTGAGTTTTGGTTTTCCATATAAATTGTGGTCTCTCTTGTGTAATTGTGTTCTGTAGATTCTATATTTTATTTGTTGAGGTTTGCTTGTGTGCTCTGACCGAAAACCTGAATTTGAAAACTGGTTTTAAGCGTGGTGTCTATAAGGAGGGACTATCCCTTCATTATTTTCTCTTTATTTTCTTCTCTAGTTTCTGCGCTTCTCTCGCGATTCTTTTGTATCTCAAAACTCATCATAATCTGTGAAAGTAGCATATTATGTTTCTTGCTTAAGGGTAGTTTAGTCATTATGGTTATTTTGGGTTTTTATCTCTTTTATACTCTGTATATTCACTATTAGGCTTAATTTTGCTGCAATAATACCTTTTTTTCTTCTTCTTATCCATTGTGATCACGGTACCAGAGCCACATGGGTTGAAGTCGCCGGCAACATATCTTGCCGGAGTTGCAAGAGGATTTGAAGGTCGTGAACCCAGGTCGCGCACCAGATCGTGAGCCGTAGTTGTACCCCTGTCGCATCTAGGTCACGAGTTCTAGTCACACATGTCGCACCAAATCTCGAGCCCCAGTCACACCAGATCGCGACCAGCCCAGATTGCGAGTCCTTCTTGCTCCAGATTGCGACCAGCCCAGGTTGCGAGTTGACTCATTTGAGGTCAGGAATCTGCACTTTGAATTTTGATCGTGAGTTGACTCAAGGTTTGTCCTGACTCCGCACTTCGAATCCAGATCAGATTTCAACCCATTCATATTTTGAACCCAGATTGCCAGCCTCGGTAATGTGCATTCATATTAAAAGTAACTATTGTGATGTGTGCCTCTGCATTGTGAATGTTCCTCTGCATTGTGAATGTTTTATGTTCTTATTGTGTTGAACAAAATATTATTTTTCTGCATGCAATATATGAAGAGAATGCCGTGGCTTTCGGGATACTGGAGTTGAGGAAGAGACGCTATGCGTTGCGACAATTTTCCATTAATTGCACTCACAACATTCAGAAAAACATTCTCACACCAAAAGCAATGCAGATACAATACTCAAAATAACTTAAAATAAAAATGGTATATGACTTTTTTTTATTGGCTCCCCACTAGAGCAATTCTTTAGATAGGCTATATAGTTAATATTCCCACGCCCTCAAGCACAACTAGGAGTAGTAGTTGTATCATTTCGTCATTTCATCAGCGAATGGATCAGTTGCATGGGAAGGATTTGTTGTAGCAATTGTTGAGGAAGATGCATCCTCGTTCGTCGCCTCAAGTTCGATGTTTAAATGTTTTTGAAGTTCTTTCATTTTTATAACCAACTCCTCAAGCTCTTGCAAGCTAAGCTCATTGATGGGTGCCATTAATCCACCCTTACTTATACATTCTTTTTCCATCTGTTCCAACAATTTTCCTTTCGCCTTCTCCACTTCCAATTGCTTGAAAACTTCATCTTATTTTTGGTCAAGCTCACGCATTATTTCTTCATCGTCGGCCTCGCCAACATTTGTTGTGAGGTTTTGAGTAGAGTTTTCGTCAAAGAACCTGTTTATGATGGATTCGATGTTCGGATGACCGAAGGAGTATGGCTTGGCAGTTGGAGAGAAAAGGATCATACTGATCTCTGTACCAGGGAATGTACAGAGCTCACTAGCCTTCTTGAAAACCCCAGCTTTACGCTTGGAGAAGGTATTGCAACGATCACGTTCCTTTTGTCTCTTTTGCAACTTTATTTTCATGCGTGGGTTACAATAGGTGTGGTGCTAGCATCCACCTTTATTTTCATGAAGTAGGTACCTTAATTTTAACTCAATACTTGCCACTATTTTATGCCTAGATATTAACACTAGTCCAATAAATGGCCTCTTGCTAATGTATGGTCGATACTTTAAATGAATTCGGGTACGGGTGACGGATAGATTTCGCACACTAAACTTGTTGGATGGTCCCCAAAACGGTTCAGACACTTGTCTAAAGACTCTAAATGTCTTCTATTTTTTACTTTCTATTATAGTTCTGAACGCACTTCGGACGCTTAGGAATCCATAACTTAGTCGCACATGAAATTCTTGAATAAATAATTTCTAATCCAATGATAAAAAAATGTGTACTTGTACCTATTAGTGCCTCCCCCTTAAATTTTTAAGAATTTTAAATATCATAAATTCCAATTTGTTTATGAAAATATTTTCTAAAATAGATAGTGGGTCTTACAGTTCCCACTTTTTTTCTAGTATGTATAATGTGAAAACGACTCTTACTATTTTGGTATGATAGAAATTGACGTGTCCAATTATATTGTCTCTTGATATTTTTAATATGTAGTGTGAGTGTGTCTGCATCGTGTCGTTTGTGTGTTGTGTATCCATATTCGTGAGTCTTTGGCCTTAATTTAACAAAAAATTGAAAAATTAGGAGTAGGTCGTGTCATCATCTGTGTTGTGGATCCATAATTGTTTGTCTTAGGCCTTAATTTAGCAAAGAATTAAAAAACTAGGAGTTAGAGACTAAGCAACACTCACGCCTTTAAGAACATGCATGGGATGGGACTTTACATGTTGGAAAGGTATCCAAACATGTCTTTTATTTTTAATTTTTTCCTTTTTTTCAGACTAGCCTCTTTAGACACTTGGAGTACACACGTGTTATAGTTTAGATAAAATGAAACATGTTGCAAGTTTGAAGATATCAACTTGGAAGCCAATTAATAAATAAAATAATTGAGGTTTGTGCTTATT
>BRYE01000006.1:14281397-14283897 GCA_030159115.1 Actinidia arguta var. hypoleuca | reverse complement strand
GAAAAAATTTAACAATGAACTTGATGTCTCAAGGCAAAACCATGATACATAACTAAACAATAAAAATATAACGCAATAAGATATGCTTTCATTCATATCAAAATATAAATTTTTGGTATGATGCAAATAAAATCCTCAACTCCTCCTCGGTTACCAAGATTGTGTTTAACGCTCTTGTGACTTGTTCCAATCAATCTTTCGCAACTAACGGATCCGGTTCACCCCTAAACGTAGGCGGGTGAAGTTGTAGAAAGGCTTTCATGGCCGAAGTAGCCTTAGAGTCCACCGTTCTAATAGGCACTTGTATTGTTTGTACGGTATTCCTTACCACTTGCTCAATTGTGGTGAAGACCCCTTGCATAAATTCTGCAACACCAAATACCACTGGTGGAGCAGCTATCACATTTCTTGCATTACCTCCAGGAGCATTGGCTCCTCCTCCCATCACCGATTCTTGGTGATTATCATCATCTCCCTCATCATGAATTCCACGAGCCTTGCGTGTTACTCAACCTCCTGTAAGTGACTTCGCGTGACCTCTCACATTGCGTGATGGCATGTTCGTGATGGCATGTTCTACACAAAGCCACAAAAAAATAATTAGACAATCATACTCACTTATGATTCAATCATAACACTTGTTATACCATATGTAAATCAATATAAGATAACATGTATGTTCATGTTATTCTCATTACATAAATAACACACCCACGTTAATCCTTAACACTTAGCCCTTAAAGCAAACGTGTTTTAATCACCCCACGCCTCATAGGTATTCGAACCTAGAGCTACATGTTATCTTAATTAAACGTATAATACTCTCATGTTATTCTTTAATAACTAGACACCGAAACAAATGTGGTTTAACCACCCCATGGCTCATTAGTATTCGAACCTAGAGTTCTGATACCATGTTGTCACACCTCGATCAAACCAAGACACGGCCACGTAAATAAATAACTCAAATGCAAAAAAGTCAAACTAAATAATATGACAAATATACTTGTCATTACATCAGAGTACAGTACATTTATCCCTCTCGTGGGACCATACTCTCCATGAGCTATCAAATACAAAGTATGGATGATAATCCATGGACAATGCCCACACCGGGCCAAAGGAATGTTACAATTCTCAAAAATACATGTGAATATGTTTATCAAAATAAACTACACGATCGGCGTCCATATACCTCACGATTCAAGATAACTCTCGGTACCTGAAATTCATTTTAGTAAATGTGAATTACCTTAAAAAGATTTAGCAACGGATTTGATGTCTCAAGCCAAAACCATGATACATAACTAAACAATGAAAACATAATGCAATAAGATATGCTTTCATTCATATCATCCATGATTTTTAATTTCAATATAAATGTAAATATTTAATTTCAATCCATGATTTCATAAATCATCCATGTTTATCATATTTTTGGCTTTTCACAAAAAACACTTATCATTTTGCATTTCATTATTTCTCAAATTTTTGCTTTCCTCATAAGCAAAACTCTTATCATTTAGAATAGCACACCTAGGACCATATACCTAACCAACCTCTTTATGCACCAATCATATGAGACAACATCCGACCCACTCCTCGAGCTTTCATCATAGACCTTAACATCTTTACTGTTTGTCAACTTCTTGGACTTTCATCGTAGGCCTTGACATGCCTTTCGTGTGTACATTTTCCATCTAGGACTTTCATGTTTTGTCAACTTTTCGGACTTTCACTGTAGGCCTTGACATGCATTCCACGTGTACCTTTGCCATATAAGACTTTCAAGTTTTGTCAACTTTTCGGACTTTCACCGTAGACCTTGACATGCCTTCCGTGTGTATTTTTGCCATCTAGGACTTTAAAGTTTTTTGCCACTTTCTGAACTTTCACCGAAGGGGTGACACTCCCTACTGTTACACAATTGCTATATAGGACTTTAATTTCAGTTTAATCTAAGCCATCTTATTCTGAGTACCCAACATACCTAATTCTATATATCCTAGCGTGTTATTCCCTAACCACTTCTAAAATTCCACACACATATAAACTTTGCATTTTACTAAAAGTTTTAATGCGAACAACATACCATGCAAATATTTAAACCGCCCATAATAAACCATTATTGAAATAATTAAAATGTATTTACTATAACCCATACTCATAATCATAACCATAATCGATTGTATTTACTTTAAAAAGTTTTTACAAACTCTTTTTGCAGGCCACTACCAATAAAAGTCTGGGCATTTTCAGTAAACAAGGCAATCCAGAGAAGAAATACAAAAAATCACTACCGGTAGTAAAAATATCACTACCGGTAGACATCACTACCGGTAGTTGAAAAATCACTACTGGTAGAGGACCATCTAGTGACAAAATACGAAAAATAACTATCGGTAGTGAAAAAAGTACTACCAGTAGACATCGCATAAAATAGACGATTTTCAGATCTCAGAACTTCAAACTTTTCAAACAAACCAAATCTTCTATTTAG
>BRYE01000006.1:14251397-14273897 GCA_030159115.1 Actinidia arguta var. hypoleuca | reverse complement strand
GACGGCATGATGACAAGCTATCAACCAGGTTCTAGGAGTATGGCTGGGTCAGTCGCCTAACTACTGACATAGCAATCAGAGCATCCATGCACGTGCCTAGTTGCAGTGTTTCCAATGACATGACAGTTGACGCGTAAAGGTACAAGCTGAACTTTACTATATAAGGCCAACCCATACTCTCTAAAATGTATGCGAATTTAGCTCCAAAAAACTTACACTCTCTCTACATATTTTCTGATCATCTAACTTGATCGTCAGAAAGTTATTTTTCGAAAACAATTCCGGCGGCCAATTTCACTGTTTTTGTGTTGCAGTTGGGCCACCGCTATCAACGACTGTCTGCAGCTACCTTTGCCCATTATAAATCTATCACATGTGTCTATTCTCGATTTCTTTTATTTCCTGACTAAAACTCACAACCCACACCTATGTAATCCATTTTTTTTGTTTCTTTGGATTTTATTGTTTTATTTTTTAATTGGTGATTTACATATCAAAAGATGTAAATTTAATAACCACCTACATCTCTTGCCCCATCGTGGTCCCATTTATTTGTTTTGTCACAATCAGAGGAGGTCATGATTTTGCTAAAGCAAAGCTCGTGGATCAAAAATGAAAAGGACATAAGCTTATAATGTTACGTCTTTTGAGGTAAACCGCGACTCGACTCATAGTAGTAGACTAAATTCATTTTAGAAGTGCATGCTTGACAAACAATTTTTAAGCTGTAATTTATTTTTTTATTTTTATTTTAAAAATTATGTCAGAGTATTTAAGATAACTTGTGTTTATATTTCTGCTTATGGATTAAAATAACTTACAAAAATTAAAAAAAATATATTGAAAGCTTCATTTTAAACCTTTTTAACTTTTACTTTTAAATAAATAATTCTAACATAGGTTCAGTTATATTAAACACCCTCGGAGCCCTATCATATCATGTCTTTTGAAGTAAACCAAGTCACCAACTCATAATGGTGGACTAAATTCTTTCTACGTTGACTACTTAAAATTGGATTTACACTATATATTAATAAATTGTTGTTAGGAATACTTTATACATTACTGCATAAATTATTCTATACTCACATGAAGTATGGGTCACACATTATCATTTGGGTATAGAACTTCCATCTCATGTGAGTATTAATTAATTTATATGGTATTATGAAATGTCCCTAGCTTTATCCATATTAATACAGATATTTGAATACTTTTTTGGATATATTTCTTCGGGTACATTACATTTTTGCTTTTGAAGGGCAAAGCATCCTCTGTCACTCTAGCTGCCTATCTCAAAGCACTTAAAGGTACACGATTGCTCAGATATCAAAGTATTGGAAGCTCGAGCCTAAATTACAGGTAAGAGTGCAATAATTTTGCGTCTATGTTCTAGCTGAACTCATGTTAAAAGTTAATTATTTAAAAATAAAAATTAAATTTTTAAAAATTAATTTTTTAAATTATTTTCGACTCATAAACAAAAATCAAAAGTCGTGACAAACACGATTACCTGCAAACTTGAGAAGCGAGGGTGTTCGAGCAAACTATTCACCAAACTGGCTTTGACAACATCAGGGTAAATTTTGGTTTTGGAGCCCAAGATACCAACGATATAGACATTGGAACCAGGTTCATGAAACAAACGAGCCATAGGGCTCAGTGGCTGTCCTTCCTCACCATTACCTCCATCTCTACTGGTTTTGATGGGGTTGAGAGCTCTGTAAGTTGGAAATGCATCCATGATAATGGCTTTGAAAAACAACTATTTATAGAAATGGTTTATGTTGTGGAATTTGCTTGCTATTTATAGAAAGAGATCATACACTATAGCCTCATTTAATGCTTGTACGTGTAATATTGAGGATGTTGGTTTTATCACAGCTATTGCTGCATTTTGCTTTTGAGATAAACACAAAGTTAAAAAGTTATTTTTTTGAAGTTTCATTTTAATATTTTTTCACTTTTATTTTTGAATAATTAATTTTTAATATATATTCAGCTACAACTAATACCCACCATTCCCGATTCGAGCACGTCACAATAACATCACCTGGAGAAGTTTGAGGTAGCTGTGGGGTGTAGTGTTTGAAGGATATGAGGAAGAAAATCGAGGATAGATACCCGCGACAGTTCTACGGCTGCGTAGGTAGTTTCAACCCGTCATCCGTCCAACCAGAGATGCCCTAGTTGCAGCCACTGAAACAGTGAGACTGACCATCGGAACTGTTTTCGAAAAACGTCCCTCCTACGATCAACTTAGACGTCCGAAAATCTACAAAGAGAAAGTGTATGTATGATTCAATTGCAAGGTTATGCGTATTGTTGTGAGAACAACAGTTCTCCTTTTATAGCCTAGCTCAGAGCGTGGCTTGACGTGCTAGCTGTCTTGTCACTCGACAAGTTATAGCTCGGCGTGTACCCATATGTGCCCGATTGCCATGTTAGTGAGATGGCGGCTGACCCAGCCATGCCCCTACGGCCTGGTTGGTAGCCCATCATCAATTGCCGACGTCTCCATCCGGGCGTGGGGGTTGTCAAGAGGAACTCTAATGTGCAAATCACCTCTTGTCTCCTGATATTCCTCGGGATCATTGCCGGCCATTGCGCCATGTCCAAGACCTAGCGTGGTTATTATCCCGAACTTGTTGAGAGGCAACAACTTGGAAGTAACGATGGCCTTAGCTTGGATGGCAATTGTCTTCAGTAATGATTGCTTCAAGTTTCGGCGTGGAGGGTCTCCGAGCTTGCTTTATAGCGATAGCTTGGTGGAGACCTCCGCCCTAGCAAGGTCAGTGTTCAAAAGTGTCCTCACGGAGTTTTGATGTAGAAGGTCACCGAGCTTACTTTATAGCAATAGCCCGACGAAGTCCTCTACCCTAACAAGGTCAAACTCTGTCTGTATGATTTGTCCCCTTACAATTGTTCATTAGTTTGCGTGAGTTGGGTCGATGTTTGTCGAGGTCATGTGAATTGGACGCGTTTATTTTTTGAGTTCATTGCTTGGCGTGCAAGCTGATGGTTGCTAGCTATCTTCCTTCTGTCTGGGTCTGTCATTTCGTCATAAATTTTGAAAGCTCTCTAAGTGCGGATGGGCGTCTGAGCAGTTGCCACGTGCTCATGTCTCATATGTCTTAAAAAGCAGTTACTAGCGCGTGACTTCATGCGCCCACTAAGGCACAATTTGGCTTCTTTCCCACCTCTTCACCTCCTTTTTTGGCGTCTGTTTGGCTTCCATCCTTCATCGCTGTGTTTTGAACCTTTGAGAGAATTCTAGAGAGAGAAAGGGTGTCCCTCTATTAGCTGCTACCGTTTGATTGGCCTTCCGACTACCGTTTTGATTTTTGATGACCTTTTCAATCTTCACGACGTTGATTTCCTTCTGAACTTAACCTTTGGTAAGCTTCTGGTCTTTAATAACTTTTTTACGATTCTAGTGCTTTTCTTGGATATGCGTTTGATTTCTCGCCTATGTTTTGCATTTGGATTCTAGGATTTGCTTTGAATTTCTACTAGTTTGTCATTTGTGTTAGATTTTCTGACTTTGGCTCGTCTGCCATTGCTAGAATTCGGTGTCTCTGTGAACTGGGTCATCTTTGACCTATTTTTGTTGATGAAGCGGGCTCGGGCTACCTTATAGGATTAGTAGACCTAGGGTTTTGTCCCCCAGGCCCTTCTACTGCTAAGATTGGTTCGAGGCAATAGAAGGGTCTGATAACTATGCTCTAGTGGTAAGTATTCTTGTTAGGGCAGAGTTCGGTGCTCTTGTCTAGACCGATCTAAAAGCTCATCAGAATGGGATGGTTAAGCTTGTTCTAACTGACTTGTTTTTGTTTCATAACATGGAGTTGAATCGAGATCAGCTGTTGGTTCATGATGGTGTGGCCATGGAAAGGTTTAGGGCCAAACATGGCATCCCCATGGATGTTATAATAGAGCGTCCTAGACCTAACGAGGTTGCAAATTTTGTCAAGAGCAATGGGAATTGTATCCCGGTTCGCATCTGGATGATCTACTAGGCCGGGCTTCGATTTCCAATCAGTCTATTGTTGAAGGAGGTGATGGCACATTGCCGCCTCACCTTCATGCAAGTGTTCGTCAACTTTATCCAAACCTGCTCGCGGTGGACATGTTGATGCGCCTAATGGATAAACCCTTCAGTGCTTAGGATCTTCTGCATATCTATACTATAGTTCAGCCAAAGAAGGAGCTAGGAAATCCCCCTCATGCAGGTAATCATTATTTGCGCCTCAGGAACCCTAACCAGTCCTAAACATGGTTGGTCACTGACAACCTGGACAAAAATTTATTTCTTGACAAATTTGTTTGGGTTTTAGGTGCTTGGGAGTTCTGAGTTGGGGACGACAGTCTCTGGTCATTTTTGAGGTACAACGATTGTTTTCCTGATAGTAAGTGTTTCTTTTAATTTGTATTCTTTGTGCTTTGAGAATTGTCCTTATACCGATGCTAATATTTATTCCCGTTGCTTATGTAGATTTCAACAACAGGTTCATGCGCCATTCTGACCAGTGCAAGGAGGCCATCTAGGCCAACAATAGGTAAGAATCTAGGGAGGTCGTTGATCTCCTTGCTTATGAGTCGGCAATTTTGCACAGGACCGAGGAGTCTGGTAAGATCTATCTTTGTCCCTTGTGCATCGAGGGTCGGGCTCCGTAGTGCGATGTCTTTAGTCCAGAGAGGTTTGGGGATGAGCTTAGTGTATACCGACCTATTGCTTGATTTGAAGGTCAGGAACAGGGTGTCACCTCAAGCTCGTTGAGCTACGTTTCCTCAGATTCCTTGAACAGCAAGGAAAAGAGAGGAGAGGAAGCAGTCATCCATCTCATGCTGAATATGAGGCAAAACCTGGTGTTTCCCGTGGTTGAACCAGAAAGACTAGCCCTGCCCATCTCCATCTCAAGCTTGGATAACAAGCATTTAGACGATCTTTCCCGTGATCCACCTCAATCAGTAAGAAGCCCAAGCTCGGGCGAAGCCAACATAATAAAGTTCAAGAATCTAAAGAAGAAAACCACGTCGGCTGTCGATCCTCCTGTCGTAGCAGCTTCTCCTGATTGCTAGGTCCCTCTACAAACTATTAATTAGATTGTGGAGCTGGCTGAGGCAATAATGGGGGTTAAACCAAACTCGCCGGAGGCCCCTCTTTTGGACAAATGCAAGGGAAAGAAGCTAACAGAGGGTATGCCCGAGAGGTCCTAAAAGAAAACAGGGGAGATAAGCTCATGTGCAGCTTTTGAGCTTTGGAAACCCGAGTTCTCTGCTAGTGAGCTTGGCAGATAGGTGATGGCGGCTAACTCTGCCAATGATCATGACATTAGGATGGCCCTTGTGTGGGTTGTCATGCTTCCAAACGACGTTGCCACTCTTGCTGAAGAGACCTTGAAGACGATGAGAGGTCTGCTAGTGATGCAGCATGTTCAGGTGAGTATTAAGACTTTGGTATTTTTGAAATTGCATATTCGATACTTAGCTTTTTTATATGCTTTTGGTTTGTAGAGCCTCCAAAGAGCGATGCCATCTCGAACCGCATGGTAGAGCAATTAGTCGAGCTGAAGAGGGCCAGAAAGAAAATGGGTGGCTTGGAATTCGAGCTAAACAAGGCTAGGCTCGTGCTGGCCAACATTGATCAGCTAAAGGCAGATTTGGCTGTTGCAGAATAGGCCCAGGATGCCAACTACACGGCTACAACCTAAGCTCAAGACAAGGGTACTACTACCAAGGCTACTCTTGCTAAGCTTCAGGTGATGGCATGTGACCTTGTCTATGAGCGAGTCTTCAACAGGGGGGTCAGTCGGGTAGGGGCCAACTATAGCAAGTAGGTCACCAAGATCCACTTTGAGGCTTTCCTGGATGGGTGGCTTGTTTGTCTAATCGAGCTTAGCACGTTTGAGGACAAACCAGCATGGGCAAAGGTCATTCCTGCTCCCGAGTTCCCCGAATCTCCTGCCCTTTATTCACCTCTGATCCTGCCCGGCTTTGATGAGGAAGAGTATGTGAACCAGACGGAGGAAGATGAGGATGCTCCTGATGTTGTCGTGGCTCTAGAAAACGATGTTGCCAACCTTTTAGAGGAAGTCGGGAGATCAACTACAAAAGGATCTGGGAAAAAAACCACGATGGAGGCTGGGGAAGATGCATGCCAAGATCCCCTTCTCGAGCTCTGAAGTGTTTTATTCTATTTTTGTTCAAACTTGTAAAGACTTATTTTTGTTTAAGCTTTCACAATAGAACTCTATTTCGATTTTTAGATCGTTAGCATTAGACTTGCTATTTTGTGTTTTGATTCTTTTACTCTGGCAAGGGATTGGGTTCAGAGCTTTTGTCAAGCTCGACTAACCTTTCCTTTATTTTTGCTTAGTATACTTTGAAAAATCTCATAGAGTAGAGTTCGGAGCTCACATTGGACTCAGCTAACTTTCCATCAAATCTCTAGCAAAGTGTACTTTGGCAAAAGCATGTGGGATATGGTTCAGAGCTCTCATCGAGCTTGACTAAACTTTACTTTATTTTTGCCAAGTATACGTAGGAAAATCTCATAGGGTAGAGTTCAGAGCTCATCTTGTGCTCGACAAACTCTCCATCAAATCTCTGGAAAAGTGTACTATGGCAAAAGCATGTGAGACAAGGTTCAGAGCTCTCGTCGAGCTCAACTAACCTTTCCTTTATTTTTTCCAAGTATACTTAGGAAAATCTTATGGGGTAGAGTTCGGAGCATGCCTAGGGCTGGGCTAACTCCAAAAAATCTCTAACAAAATGTACTTTAACAAAAGCATGTGGGACAAGGTTTGGAGCTCTCGTCGAGCTCAGCTAACCTTTCCTTTATTTTTGACAAGTATACTTCATAAAATCACGTGGGGTAGAGTTCAGAGGTCACCTAGGGCTCGGCTAACTCTCCATCAAATCTTTGGCAAAGTATACTTTGGCAAAACCTGTAGGACAAGGTTCAGGGCTCGCGTCAAGCTTGGCTAACCTCTCCTTTATTTTTGCCAAGTTTACTTCAAAAAATCCCGTGGGGTAGAGCTCAGAGCTCGTTTAGGGCTCGGCTAACTCTTCCTTAAGTTTCTTTTGAGTGCAATTGCATGCACATCTGATGGGGCACACGGTGTGCGTTTGAGACACCACAAGCCTGTCTCTTGTTAAGCAATTGACGTTGATTAATGCGTGAAACGCCACTGTCTAGGTGCATGCTTTGCCGTTTCACATGCCCTGGGTGGCAGTTCGCCTTCCTTCTTTAATGTCGAGCCGTAGACCTTCCGCATTAATGACAGTCTATTAGCCTTTCCATTAATGATGGTCTGTTTGCCTTCCATCCGCCACTGTAAGTAGAGCAGATCCTATCTTAGGTTTTCCATCCCCAAACTTTTAAGTTCTTTGAGTCAGTTTCTCTCTCTAGGATCAGAATTGATGATCTTAGGATTTAGTCCTTTAGAGCCTTTTACTGTCAAGATGGCTTTGAGGCAATGGGATGATCTTTTAGCTGTTCCTTGTAGATCTCGGTGCGCGTTGCCGGTACATCCACCTTTATTCCCAAAAGTTCTATAATGCAAAGATTTTCTCTCTAAAAGCTCTGTAACATGCAACTTCTGTTCGGCCGGGATCAAGGCAACAAACTTTCTGCAGCGGCTCTACTAGTATTGGATATTGCAGACTTTTTCCTGGTCGAAGGGAGCTACTGCGAAGCCTGAGTTCAAAAGGCCAGAGTGATATAATCTTGATCATCACTTTCGGGCAGCTGGTTCTGGAAATTTTGATCATATCCATTCTTTGGATAATCGTCCATGAAAATCCTCTAGCACGCTCGGAGGGAAGCTCGGTTTGTCCACCTAGAATAGATTTTGTATTCGCGTAGTCCTGTAATCCAACAATCTTGTATTTTGAACGATTGTATGTAATGAATGGACTACATCCTTATAATCAAATGATCTTGTGCTTGAATAAAATTTCCTTTTTGTACTTTGTTTGCATTCTACTCTTCATCTCGGATTTTACATTACTATGTATTGTTTGATTCAGAGAACAGAGTTCAAAGCTCGATCGTAGCTCGACCAGCTTCTCTTCAATAAAACTATTGAATACACATGGGCACACTCGCGGGACAGAATTCGGAGCTCGCTTGGAGCTTGACTAACTCTTTCTTATGCAAAGTTTTTGGCTAAGTATACTTTGGCAAAGTTCGGTGCTCGTGTGGAGCTCGATTAGCCCTTCCCTAAAATTTCTTTCATAAGTATAATTAAGCAAATTCGATGGACAGAGCTCAGAACTCATTTATAGCTCGACTAACTCTTCCTCTTATACAAATTTTGGCTAAGCATACTTTGGCAAAATTTTCAAGAGATAGAGCTCGGTGCTTGGCTTGCCCTCCCCTAAAATTGCTAAGTATATTTAGGTAAATTTGATGGACAGAGCTCTTCCTTGGAATTTTACTAAGTAAATAAGCAAAATTAAGGAGACAAAGTTCGGTGCTCGCTTAAAGCCCAGGCTAGCCCTCTTCAGATTCTTGCTAAGTGTACTTTTATAAAAAATCCAGATCGATGCTCGCATAGAGCTCGGTTAACTCTTTCCTAATAGCAGCTTGTTAGGATAGTTTTGGGCTTTACATTGATAATCAGAAATTTGAACAAGTGTATTGATATAAACTCCAACTCGGTTGGAAAAATTACATCTTAACGATAATATTTTTTTAGGTTGTTGGAATTCCAAGGTCTCAGAACTTGTTTGCATTTGGAATTTTCGAGGTAGTAAACGCTCTTGTCGGCGAGCTTGATTACCTTGTAGGGCTCTTCCCAGTTTGGTCTGGGCTTCCCGTTTGCCTGGTCCTTGGTGTTTCTAACAACTTTTCTCAAAACGAGGTCCCCAATTGAAAATTTTCTATGTTGGACCTTCTAGTTGTATGTTTTAGCTAACTGCTTCTGGTAGTCAGCCATCCGTATGAGCGCATTTTCTTTCATCATCGAGGTCGAGGTCCCGAGCTAAGACTTCCTCATTGTGAATGACGTCATATGTTTCGGTCCATATTGTGTGTAAATTGACCTCCAACGAGATTACAACTTCAAACTCGAAAGCCAGAGAGTAAGGTGTTTCGTTTGTTGCTTTCTGCGGTGTGGTTCAATAGGCCCACAAAACGTTTGGCAGTTCCTTGACCCACTTGCCTTTGGATTTTTCAAGCTTCTTCTTGATCCCATTCATGATCGTCTTGTTGGTGACCTCGGCTTGGCCATTGTATTTTGGGTAACTCGACGTTAAGTTATAAAATTCAATCTTTAGTTGCTCCAATAAGTCTTTAACTTTTTTGCCAATGAACTGGGTCCTATTGTCTAATATGAATGCCCTGGGAATGCCGAATATGGACAAAATGTTCCTCCAGATGAATCTAATCACTTCCATCTCCCTAATTTGGGCCAATGATTCAGCTTTCACCCACTTCATGAAATAGTCTATTGCTGCTAACAAAAATCTCTTATTTTTTAGAGCTCGAGGCAAGACCCCCACGATTTTCATTCCTCATTAGGTAAAGGGCCATGGACTGATAAGAGGGGTCAAATCCTTTGCTAGCTGATGAATCAAGGGAAAAAAAGCTAACACTTGGTGCACTTACAGACGTACACTTGGGCATCCTTTTGCATGTAAGGCCACCAATAACCCTGGGTCAGAGCTTAGTGCGCCAGTGATCTTCCCCTTGAGTGTAATGTGCACATGACTTTATGGATCTCAAAAAGTACATCTTCAAATAGGCTCAGATGGACACACAACATGTATGGTCCCAGATATGATCTTTTTGTACAAGTCCCCCGAGGAAGACATCCAGAACTGCGCTGCTTTTATTTTGCATTTATGTGCCTCCCTTTTATCTTCTGGTAGCTTGTCGTGTTGTATTGAACTTATAATCGGGTCCATCCAGCTTGGCCCCAGTTGGTGTTGACTAGGATAGATTCTTGTGGCACCTTGAGGCTAGGGTTCGAGATTAATTTGACTTTGATGGTTCGACCTGTTTCACCCTCAAAAATTGATGCCAAGCCTTCCAGTGCATCTGCATGTGAGTTTACGTCCCTCCCCACCTGCTCGATCTTGACTGCTCTGAATTTGGTGGGGAGGTTCTTTGCCACCACCAAATACTTAGCCATCTTAGCTCCCTAAACTTCAAATTTTCCTATGACTTGGTTAACTACCAATTTTAAGTTACTGAATATATGGAGCTTAGGAACCTTCAGCTTGTTGGAGGACCGGAGTCCCTCAATGAAGGCTTCATACTCATCTTTGTTATTTGTTGTTGAAAAATTTAGTTTGAGGTACTGTTCAAAAATTGCTCTTTACGGGCTTTTCAAGACTACTTTTGCCCCTGCCCTTGCCCCTGCCCCAGACTATTTAGTTTGGGGTCTATCTGGGTGATTCAATAACCTCTAGAACCCTAGACATCCCTCTAACAGCATCTATTTTTGCGCTTTAGGGTGATTCGTGAATAACCTCTGGAACCACAATTGCTGATTGTTTCTCAGAAGATTCTGGCTTTGAGATTTCCCCTTTTTGTGTGTAGAGACAAGGCAACCTTGTTGTAATAGCTCGGGGCGAGAACTCCACCACGAAATTGACTAGGACCTGTCCTTTTATCGATGCCCTTAACAAAATTTTATGTTAGATTGTTCGAGCCAGATGGCCCACTTGGAGAGTTGGCTGGACAAGTCAGCTTTTGGTAAAACATTTTTGAGCAAAAACTCCATGTACACAATGATGGGGTTTGCTTGAAAGTAGTGCATGAGTTTTCATGAAGTTAAAACCAGGGGTAGAATGAGCTTCTCCAGCGGCAAGTACCTTATTTGGAAATTTGTAAATGTTTTGCTAATGAAGTAGATCGGGCGCTGTTCTCCATCTACCTCCCTTAACAATACCGAGCTAACAACATATTCTGAGATAGCGAGGTAAACATAGAGCAACTCTCCCTCATCCGGAGTGGAAAGAAGCGGTGATTTGATTAAGTATTTTTTGAACTATTGGAGTGCGAGCACGCACTCCTCATCCCTTAAAAAAATTGTATATATGCAAAGGAGTTTGAAAAATGGACGACATTTGTTTGAACACTTATTAATGAATCTGTTGAGTGCTGCTGCCATCCTGGTTAGTTTTTGAACCTCTTTCCTAGTCCTTGGGCTGACGAGATTACTGATTGCTGTTATTTGCTTTGGGTTTGCTTCGATCCCATATCTCGTCACCAAGGGTCCCAAGAATTTCCCCGAGCTTACCTCGAAGGCACACTTTGCCACGTTCAATCTTAATTTGTGTCTTTTTAGGATTGTGAACACTTCGGTCAAATTCCTGATGTGGTCCAGCTATTCTTTGCTTTTGACCACCATATCATCGATATATGCGTCCATGGTTCTGCCTAGGATTGGCTCAAATATTTTTGTGACCATCCTTTGATATGTGGCAATCGCGTTTTTCACACCAAAGGGCATAACCTTTTAGAAGAATACGCCTCGAGGGTTGATGAATGTAGTCTTCTCCTGATCAGGCTTGTGCATGTCTATTTGGTGATAACCTCGGTATGCATCCAAGAAGCTCATCCGGGGGTGACTTGAGGTAGAATCCACCAATTAATCAATCTTCGACAAAGAGAAGTAATCTTTAGGACAAGCTCGGTTGAGGCTTGTGAAGTCCACAAAAACTCTCCATTTGCTTGTCTTTTCTTCACCACGACTGTATTTGATAACCATCTCGGGCAAAGAACTTTAGTTATTGCACTTGCCTCTTTCAGCTTCTCCACCTCCTCGATCACTGTGTCCACATGCTTGGCTACTGATCTCTTTTCCTTCTATTTTATTGGCTAGGTATCAGGCAGAACATTCAACTCATCTTTGATGAAGTTGGGGTATATCCCAGACATCTCATAAGGTGTCCATGAGAAGACCTCGATATTAGCTTTAAGAAATTAGATGAGCTCGGTTCACGCTCGTTCCTCCAAATTTGCACCCATGAGAAAAAAACGATCTGAGATTGGCTCATCCAACTCATAGTGTATCAAGTCTTCCACGACATTAGCCTCGGGGTCCTTCCCGACATCTTCTAAGATCTCTTGTTCATCCTTGATCAACTGCACTACTTTCATTGCTGCTTTAGTAGAGACCGTAGCTAGGTAGCACTGTTTGGCCGCTACCTGATCTCCATAAAGGGTTTTTTCACCTCAGGGGATGGAAAACTTAATGACCTGGTGTAAAGTGGAAGTCACCCCCTTCATCATATGCAAACCAATCTCGACCAACAATAGCATTATACGGGGAAGAAATGTCTACAACAATGAACTCTATCACTAGCTCCTACAAACCAGCTCAGACTTTGAGGGTCACAGTTCCCAAGGGCTAGTGAGATTGAGCATTGAATCCAATTAGGGGAGTCGGATCCACTTTTAAGTTTGATTGAGTGAGTTTAAGCTATTTAGAAAGGTCATAGTACATCACCTCAACAAAGCTTCCCTCATCCATCAAGATCCTCTTCACATCATAGCCATTCATCCTGAGTTAGATGACCAGGGGTCAGCATGGAGATATTGCACCCTCTCTAGGTCGACCTCAGTGAACGTGATGCTCCCTAGCTCGAATATCATTTATCGTGGCTTCTTAGCCACTGATTTGACTGAGAAAACCTTGTTCATTTGCTTGATCATTCGGATCTCTTCCCGAATTCTATTCTAAAGATCTTGGTGATTTGGCCCCCCTATCATGTGAGTGCCTAGGGAAAGATCCTTTCCCTCTTCCATAGTTCAGTCTGTGTCATCATCACCTCGGTCAAATCTTGAATTCGGTCTGACCTCGGCCTTTTCTTCTTAGTTTTTTTGTCATCAACGAACTCTTTTAGGTGTTTATTTCGGACTAGCTAGTCCAGGAATATTTTAAGAGTTTGGTAGTTCTCTATTCTGTGTCCCCTTTCTTCATGGAAGGAACTCCTCTGCCGTTGGTTGCGTCTTTTGGGATCCCCTTCCATGGGTTTGGGCTTTTTGAAGTAAGGTTTGTCTCGAATCTGGGTGAGGAGTTTGTATATTGGTTCTATGAAAACCACATTGATCCCCTGCCTTACCTGGCTTTTATACTCAACCAAGTTTTCCTTTTGCCTTTTGAACAAACCCTCCCCTAGGTGGGTGTACTTATAGCCTTTTTCGCCTGCTTAACGTTGTCCTCCAACCGGGAGAACATGTCGACCCGGGACATAAAGTCCTGGAGGTTAGTTGGAGGGTTGAGCATCAAGTTCTCCCAGAGCCTCTCCCTAGGAGTCAGCCCAAGCTTATAGCTCGCCACTACTAACTCCTTGAATCACTCCTCAATTTCATTGTACATCTTCCAGTACCGCTTGTTGTAGTTACGGATTGTCTCATTCTTGCTTTTTCTCAGTGTCAAAAGAGAACCTATGCCTTTTTGGCGCCTTTGTGTTAATCACGAACTGAGCTACGAGTGACTCGGTCAGTTGATGGAAGTTCTTAATTGACCCTGCAGGTAGTTTGTCAAACCACTTCAATTCGAGGTCTCCCAGGCTTGACGGGAACACCCAGCACATCAAGGCATCCATATGGCTCCAAAGAGCCACCGTCTTCCTGACGTGACTCATGTGGGACCTCAGGTCAAACTTCCTATTGTATAAGGTGAACCTTAATGATGTAAACTTCTCTAGTGGGTCTAGTCCCTCCATTTCTTGAGAGAATAGAGTTTGATACCTAGGGACGACCTCCCTTTACTCGCTATGGGCCGTGTGGGTCAACGAGCTCACAGGAATAACCTTGTTGGTCATTGCCGCTTTTCAGCCGTTGGGCTTAGTGCGCAAATCCCCATCATGGTTACATTTGGCATTGAGCATGTTGTGAAGATTTGTCCCGAATTTGGTTTGGTCAAGTGACCTTCTCTGCTTGCTTGTAGCCATAAATTTGTTATCTGTTTGATTATCAAGGTTTACATGAGATTTATGTTGCCTCTTGTCCTGCCCTTCTCGAATAGGTAGGGTTGGTTGCTTGCTTGTCGCCATAAATTTGTTTTCTGTTTGACTGTCAAGGTTTACATGAGATTTATGTTGCCTCTTGTCCTGCCCTTCCCGAAGAGGTAGGGTTGGTTCTTTAATTCGGCCTTCAGTTTGCCCAGGTGCTACAGCTTCGGCTGACCTCATCAGCTTGTTATCAACTATAATTTGTGTCAGTTTAGCCATCTGCCTTTGCAAGCACTCGACGATTATATCCCGACTATCTGCCCTTCAAGAGAGCAATCGACCTGGGTTCTGCCCAAAGGTAGCCCTAGCCGCCCTCTATGCACCCTTCAGTAGTTTACCCCCTCTATGCCTAAGATTATTGGGTACATGAGGGGTCTTGCTACAAGTTTCATGATTGTCGAAATGGTTGCTGATTTACGATGCCATCAGAACTAGCTTTGCAAATGTCTATAATCGATTTTCCATAGACGGCGCTAATTGTCAGGTGTAGTGTGTGAAGGATATGAGGAAGGAAATTGAGGATAAACACTCGCGGTGGTTCTACAACTGCGTAGGTAGTTTCAATCCATCGTCCGTCCAATTAGTGATGCCCTAGCTGTAGTCACCGAAATAATGAGACTGGCCACCGGAGCTGTTTTAGAGAAATGGTCCTCTGACGGTCAAGTTAAACATTCAGAAATCTAAAAAGAGTAAATGTATGTATGATTCAATAGCAAGGTTGCACGTACTTTTGTGAAAACAATAGTTCTTCTTTTATAGCCAAGCTCAATGCATAGCTTGACGCGTTAGCTATCTTGTCACTCGACAGGCTATAGCTCGACGCGTACCCATATGCACTGACTGCCGTATTAGTGAGAAGGCGGCTGATCCAGCCATGCCCCTATGGCCAGGCTGGTAGCCTATCATCAACTACCGATATCTCCATCTGGACGTGGGGGCTATCAGGAGAAACTTTGACATGCAAGTCCCCTCTTGTCTTTTGACACCCCTCGGGATCACCGTTGATCATTGCTCCACGTCAAAGCCCTAACTCGGTTATTATCCCGAGCTTGCTGAGCAACTACAGCTTGGAAGTAACAATGGCTTTAGCTAGGATGACAACTATCTTCGGTAATGACTGCTCTAAGTTTTGGCACGGAAGGTCTCCGAGCTTGCTCTATAGCTATATCTTGGTAGAAACCTCCACCCTAGCAAGGCCAATGTTCAAAAGTGTCCTCACCGAGCTCTGACGTAGAGGACCACCGAACTTACTTCATAGCGATAGCTCGTCGAAGGCCTCTGCCCTAACAAGGCCAGACTCTGTCTGTATGATTTGTCCCATTACAGCAACAATTATATAATTCAAGAATTGCAATTTCACACATGCAAAACATGTACCCACAGATGAATAAACATTTCAAATAGAGCCAGTGAGCTTGAAATGTGGACCCTACAACATGAGGAGTAAGTATTTTAAAATTGGACTCACCACGATGGGGTGGCTGTAAGCATTGTACACGAAATAATTGGAAACAATTTATGAATAATCAACACACATGGAACACGTGGAAATATTGGTTTTAGAATTGTTGGATTTAAGCATGGCACAAATAATCACCACACAATCAACATATGAAGGAAATTATTAATGAGGGGAAAATTCTCCATCTGCTGGTAGCACGAGATGGGGACGTCGCCCACTTAGGATCACGTTGCCAAACACCTCTCATGATCTATGTAGAGTTCACCTAGGCTCTCCAAATGGTCTGACTGCCCTTTGTAATACGACCTTGCCAATGGGAGAGGTTGACTATCTCGCCTGGCTTTGAGGATAAGATCAACATGAGACTCTGCCTCCTCTCGGATTCCTACATTCGCGGTACTACCTCCATATGGTATCCTCTTGATTCTTCTCTGATATTCGCGGGATCTCCTTCCATAATTAGCTATCTGACGATTTCACTGTGATCTTGTCGCACGACACTCCATTCTTCATCTATAAAAGCTAGCTCCCCCTCCACTAAAGAGGTACGAAAACACTTGCATTCTGACTCTGAAAACTCTGATACTTTGTCTAGTTTTCTTTCCTTGATCTGATCTCCATGCCGGGGGGGTTTGTAGTGGCCTCACCTCAGCCGACAACATTTGTTCTATTACACAGGTCATAACCGAGGTTAATACCGAGCTCATGAGCAATTCTGATTGTTGGTTGCTCGCCCCAAATTTTTACCACACCAAATTGGTGCCGTTTGTGGGAATGATAGTTCTCAATACCTTATGCACCTGCGTAGCCGCTTATTGTTTAGACTGAATACAAGCATCCCTTTCGATAACAAAGAACATCCAATGGCGAACACAAGCCAAGCTCTAGATCTTAAGGGCATCCACCATGAAATGCATGGAATTGTCGAGAAGATCAAGGTCATGAATGAACTTAAAACCCGCTTAGTACAATACCTTGCCACTAACAACTCGCCTCCTACCACACCACATGTTCAGGAAAAAGCTAATCGATCTCATCGTTCTCATTAATTGGGTGACCACGATTTTTAAAGTTGCCAAAGCACTAGTCGGGCGCATTCCACCATAAGTTAGTGACACCAATCACCGAGTCTACACTCGAGGTGAGAGAGAAGCCTTATCCTGTTATAGTCTTGGTCTTCTAGCCAGACTCATGATACGGATGGAGAGAAGACCAGAAGAATAGGAAGGTCACCTCGCCAATATGACTAGAGGCATAAGCGCCTAGATAAGTCCACCATTCAAAAGATTAAAGACTTGAACGCTCGGATTAACACAATTAATACCGGTGCAAATACCTGTGTGAACAATGATGAAAGGACTAAATTAGCCTCTCTATTGCTCACAAAAGGACGAGCAAAAAGTTTTCAAAAAGAAAATAAAAATTTGATTGTTTGGTAAATGGGTTGGTTGTTGAAATTAACTAACAAGTAGAATTAGAAAAACTTGAAAAACATTAATTGTAGATTAGTGTGAAAAGGTCTTGGGATCGATTACTCAAACCGATTTCAGATTTTGGAATTCCAAAGGTGGAGAGTGTACAACTCAAATCCTTAGACTTTGTAGTGAGTCTCGGATTAGGAATATTTAGCAATAAAACCCTTAATTCTTTCAAAACTTTAATTTCTAAATTAAATTGGGTTATTAGATTTAAGAATGAATACCATCGATCCACGCAATGCTTATACTAAGTCTAGGCTTATGCATAACCATTGCCGAACATAATCAATCATCCGAGTTTTCGATAACATATAGAATAATGAAGTAGAAGAATGATAAAATCTCAATATTGAACTTTAAAGACTAAATTCTCAACTCCATATTTCGTCCAAAACTTTCAATCGATTTACACAATCAATCCCGAGATGGGAGGATTTAGTTACTCATATCCATCTAGAAACAAACTTAAAATACTTGAAAAGAACTACAAATAGGGATGTTACAAGGAAACAAGAGCAAATTCGACTTTAATGCAACGAAAGATGAAGACTTCTATTAAACTATGAATCCAAATGATTACAACTAGAAGAAAGGAAAACTTACAAAGAACCAATGTATTCTAAGCTCAAAAATCATGAAAAACGGCTACTAAACTCTGATCCTTAAAAAATTGTAATGAAAGTTCATATTTATAGGCCCAAGGTTTGAAACCCTAGAATTTTGTCATAAAATAGCCTTGGCATTCGAACGTCTCAATGGGCGTTTGAACGCTCGTTCAATTCTGGGATGTAAGCTTTTGGAGTGTTCGAAAAGCTTCCTTAGCGTTCGAAGCCGTTCAAACGCCAAGTCCAGTTTTTTATTCTTCTGTTTCAGCTCGATTTTGACAATTTTAAAGATTGATTCAACCAATCTTTATTAGATGAAAAGTTGTATACCTTGAAGTCTTCTTTCCAATGCTTTAAAAATCTACTCAATCGAATATCGAAGTAAAAAATTATGGCCAAAATACCGAGATAAGTTTTCAATAAAATTCAAAAATTTTCCTTAGGGTTCGAACGTCCAAACAGGCATTCGAACGGAAAGGAAAAATTGGAATTTTAGCTCTTTGGATGTTCGAACAATAGGTTTGGGCGTTTGAACAGTAATTTTCCTTTGTTTTGTTTTTTTCCCTTGATTTTGAGGCCTTTCATATCCAAATTGGTCGACGCATGTTAGACGCAAACATTTACAACTTGATGAGATCTTTCCAATGATATATGATTTAGCTCAATTGAACATCCGTAATAAAATATGACCCTTTTTCACGAGATTTTGCTCACTAAAATTTTCTCATTTTGCATGCCACAAGTCCCGAATCATGATTAAAACTCTAATTTCATATTTTTAGCATTAATAAACTAAGAAGACAACCAATTCGAGATTATTTATAATATACAAAAATATAATACAATTACACCTATTCTAAGCCTAACAAAGGGCAAATTAAAGGTATATAATTACAATTTTATGGTGTAATCACCATGGACACAACATCGAGGATTATTTCCAGCTGAAAGAACTGATCGCCGACGTAATTAAGAAAGGATATTTGAGTAAGTATGTTGCTGATCGCCCATGGCTTGATTCACCTGACAGATGATATGTTGATAATAGACCAATAGCGGGTGATATTCAAACTATTCACGAAAGATTTTCATCAGGGGGATGCTCAAGCTCGTCCCAAAAAAGATATTCCAGAGAAGCTAGTGGGCGAGTTAAAGAAGAAGTTTACAACCTCTCCACACCTATGGCTGAAGCTCATCAACCCATCACCTTTACCAATGATGACCTGAGAGTCTTGCTTCTCCCCCATGATGATGCATTGGTCATCTCGGCCACTATTGCCAATTTTAACGTACAGAGAATCCTAGTTGATAATGGGAGTTTTGTTGATATTTTATTCATCTCGGCATTTGACAAGATGGAGATAGGCCAAGATAGGCTTCACCCATTCCACACCCCTCTAGTTGGATTTGGAGGGTGCTTAATCAATCCCCTTGGGTGGATTAAGTTACCTTTGACCGTAGGAGTCAAACCACACTAGACGACAGTTTGGCAAGACTTCATCGTTGTGGATTGCCCACTAGAGGTCGCCTTACTCTGGGAAAGATCGAGTCCATTATTTCCACCTATCACTTAATGATGAAATTTCCTACTCCAATTACGATAGGCGAGATAAGGGGCAACCAAAAGGTGGTAAGATAGTGTTTCATCACGGCCATAAAAATTGACTCTCTTCCAAAACCAAGTGCTAAATAACAACTATAGATAGATGATGCCGAGATGGAGGCATTGAGGGATAAAGTAAAAATGATTACCCTTATTGATCCCTAAGAGATGGAAAACACCAAGCCTCTAGAGGAAATGGCTTTAGTATCTATCCATACTAATTACCCAGATTGCCATGTTATGATTGAGACTGAATTAATTGAGGAGCTGTGAAATGCCTTGATAGAATTTTTGAAAAAAATTCACAATGTGTTTGCATGGTCGTAGGGCGATGTCCAAGAATAGATCATCAGGTTGCTATTCACAAGCTGTTTACAGATCTAAACATCCCCTAGTTTGCCAAAAGAGGAGAAAGTTTAGCCCTGAACATTTGAAAGTCAATGAGGAAGAAGTGGCAAAGGTCGTTAAGGCCAATGTTATCAGGGAATCCCATTACACAGGCTGGCTTGCCAACGTTGTTATCGCCCCTAAAAAGGGAGAAAAGTGGAGAGTATGTGTTGACTTTACTGACCTAAATAAGGCTTGCCCAAATGACAGTTTTCCTTTGCCCAAGATTGATCTGGTTATTGATACAACCTCCAAACATGAACTCCTTAGCTTCATGGATGCCTTCTTAGGGTACCATCAAATCAAAAAGCATCCACTCGATATAGAAAAGTCATATTTTATCATGAAAAGAGGATTGTATTGCTATAAGGTCATGCCTTTCGGGTTGAAGAATGTAGGGGCGACGCACCAGAGATTGGTCAACAAGATGTTCAAGCAGATGATTGGAATAACGATGGAGGTCTACATAGGCGACATGTTGGTCAAAAATCTTAAAGCTGTTGATCACATCGCTCACTTGGAGGAAACGTTTAATATCTTGCAAAAACATCAAATGATGCTGAACCCCTCCAAGTGCATCTTCGGTGTATCATCGGGAAAATTCCTTGGATTCTTGGTGACTAAGCGCAGAATTAAGGCAAACTCGGACCAAATTCAAGCTCTGCTCATAATGAGCTCTCCTAGGAACATACATGAGGTGCGATAGTTGATTAGGCGAGTAGTTGCTATTAACAGATTTGTTTCAAACTCGGTAGACAAATGTTTGCCATTTTCAAGATTTTGAGGAAAAACAAAGCCTTTGAATGGATAGAGGAGTCTGAGCTGGCATTCCAACAGTTAAAGAAGTATTTTGGATCGCCTCCTCTACTCATAGCTCCTAACATGGGCGAGGAGCTCATCCTGTATCAATTAATCTTGCCAATAGCAGTGAGTGCAGTGCTTATCCAAGCAGAAGATAAGGTTCAGAAGCTAGTATACTATGTCAGCAAAGTCCTCATGGGAGTTGAGACTAGTTACTTAAAAATTAAGAAGCTTGCCTATGCCCTTCTAATCGTCGCTAGAAAGCTTCACCACTACTTCCAAGCACATCCTATTGTTGTACTAATAGATTAGCCTTTAAAAGCAAATTCTCCAGCGCCTTGATACTTTAGGGTGATTATTAAAATGGTCCATTGAGTTGAGTGAATTTCACATCAGTTATTGACCAAGGATGCGGTTAAGGCCCAAGCATTGGCCAATTTCATAGTTGAGTTTACACATGACGTTGCTCCAGATCCCGAGATGACTCTCTTCGAGGTGGAAACCCCAGAAAAGCAAAGCTAGTAAGAAGATCTCGTTAGGTAAAAACTCTTTGTGGATGGGTCATCCAACCAGCATGGCTGTGGTGCAGGACTTGTTCTCCAAACTCCTTCAAGCTAGCAGATGGAGTATGCTATACATATCGAACTCAAAGCCACCAACAACAAAAGCTGAATATGAGGCTCTCCATGCCGAACTGAGGGTTGCAACAAAATTGGGAGTAGAATCCTTGGACGCCTTCAGTGATTCTCAACTTGTGGTGAATCAAGTGCAAGGGGATTACCTCACCAAGTATCTCCGAATGGTGGATTATCTAGATGAGGTAAAATCCATGTCAATGAAGATCAGAGATTTCAAGATTTGCCAAATTTTGTGGGAGTAAAACAAGAAAGCTGATGCCCTAGTTAACCTAGCCTTAGCCTTCGATTTCATCTTGGACAAAAATATCCCCCTGGAGTTCTTGCCAAACCCTAGTATAGACATCACCAAAATTGTCTATCAAAGTACAGTAGATCCGTCATTGATGGATGACATCATCGCCTATCTCAAAGATGGGAAGTTGCCGTCAGATAGGTTCTAGGCACGTCGGGTCCCATACCGATCAACCAGGTTCTACCTCATCCAAGGGACTTTGTACCAAAGATCTTTCTTAAAACCGCTCCTGAGATGTCTCGGACCTGAAGAAATATATTAAGTACTTAGAGAGATTCATGAAGGCATCTGTGGAAATCAATCCGGGGCTAGGTCACTAGTTAGAAAGGCAGTTTGCCAAGGATATTTTTGGCCTTAAATGGAACGAGATGCACTTTCATTCACAAGGAAGTGTGATAAGTGCCAAAGATTTGCTTAGGTTAGTCTTCTTCCCATACCGAGATGGTGCCAATGACCAGTCCATGGCCATTCGCTAAATGGAAAATAGATGTTCTCGAACCCCTACCTCAGGCTCTCTTGCAAAGAAAATTTTTGATCGTCGCCATTGACTATTTCACAAAGTGGATAAAGTAGAACTTTTTTCCAAAATCACTGAGAGGAGTGCTAGAAATTTTGTTTTGAAGAACATCGTTTGTCGATTTGGAATTCTCAAAGTTATCATCTCAGACAATTTAAAGAAATTTGACAAGATGGATTTAAACTATTCTGCTCGGATCTCGCCATCTCTAACCATTTCGCCTCGCTTGGCTATCCTCAAGATAACGGTCAAGTGGAAGTCATCAACAAAACTATTCTAAGGAATCTATATGCAAGGTTAGATAAGTCTAAGGGTGAATGAGCAAAAGACCTTCCAAGTATATTTTGGGTTTAGCATATGTTGTACTTGATGGTTTATGAAATAGAGTCAGTTATACTAGTGGAGATAGGAATGCCGAGCTTCATGACCTCAAATTTCGATAAAGAGATCAATGAAGCCGAGCTAAGGCTTAACCTTGATCTCCTTAATGAAAAGAGGGAGCGAGCTGAGGTATGACAATCTGGCTATAAGTACCAAGTCACCAAGTACTATAACCAGAGGTTTAATCATAGATTGTTCTTGCCTGGTGACTTAGTCTTGAGAAAAGTCACTTTGTCTACCAAAGAACCTAATGTTGGGAAGCTCAGCCTTACCTGGGAAGTCCCCTATAATGTTGTTAAAGTGTCTAGGCCGGGAATCTATTGGTTGGAAGACATGAGTGGGAAGACATTACCTCATCC
>BRYE01000006.1:14241397-14246397 GCA_030159115.1 Actinidia arguta var. hypoleuca | reverse complement strand
CCCTTTAGCACGGTCTTGTTCGGCCTTGCCTTAAAATAAAGCCACCCCGAGTTTGACTTCGGATTTTTGAAAAGGCTAAACAGGTGCTTAAACTTATTGAGGGATAGGGGACTCTTATAATATCGCCATAGCACCACCGAACAGATGACACTTCGACATGCGTTGGGAACAAGATGGGTGAGGCAGATGTTGTATAATTGCAGTATCCTCCTAATGGTGGGATGGATAGAAAGGCGAAGGCCAGCATGGAAAACAACCTCATAAAAGGCCACTTTGCCAGGGCAAGTAGACACTAAGGTCTCATCGTCCTTAAGGAGCCTGGATCTCAAATGAGAAAGAACATGACTCTCTTAAGTGATCCAGATCGCCTTGAGTCATGATGTTTACCTCCCTTTCAGGTGGAGGTTGGTTATCTATCTCGGGATTTTCCTCGAGATCAGAAGATTCTTCCTGAGGGGAGGAAATGAGTTGGTTAACCTCGTCTTTCATAAAGAATTTATTCACCTAAGTGTTCAAAAACCCAAAATGGAAGTGAATTGTCTAAGTCTCCTACGTTGGCCTTACTGGACATAAATAGAAGACTAAAAAGTAAAGGTATACGATTGATATTGAATGATTTGAGGGAAGGCGAGATGGCGAGCTGACAAGGGCGAGATTTTCAGCGAGTACTCTGTGTGGTGGAGCCCCTATTTATAGGGAGCAGCAAGGGCTGATATCCGTTTGCTTCACGGCCAGGATTGCACGACCCTCCAAATTCCGAGGTCATAACTGTCAACTGCAGTCAAAGAGATGCCCTACCATCAATGTACCTCCATGTGTCATCCAGCTGGGGCACGCCATCATTATGTGCTTACATCATCCATTTACACCCTATAACTCTTTACTCGAATGTGCCAAGTGTGCCACCTTGGCACATTGAGTAGGGGGCAACTGATGAGAGAAAAATTCTCCACCTGTAGGTAGCCCAAGATGGGGATGTCACCAAACACCTCTCGTGATCTATGCAAAGTTCGCCTAGGCTTTCCAAATGGTCTGACTGCCTTTTGTAATACCACCTCACCAATGGGCGAGGTTAACTATCTCACCTAGCTTCGAAGATAAGATCAACATGAGACTCCTCCTCCTCTCAGACTCCTACATTCACGGTACTCCTCTCAGACTCTTTGATGTCTACAGGATCTCCTTCCATACTTAGCTACCCGACTATTTGGCTGTGATCTTCTCGCACAACACTCCATTCTCCATCTATAAAATGTCACTTTTCACTCCACTAAAGAGGTATGAAAACACTTGCATTCTAACTCTAAGAACTCTGATACTTTGTCTAGTTTGCTCGCCTTGATCTGATCTCCACGTTGGAGGGGTTTGTAACGGCCTTACCCCGTCCGGTAATATTTGTTCTATTGCGTAGATCACAACCGAGATTGATACCGAGCTCACGAGCAATTCTGACTGTTGGTTGCTCGTCCCAAATTTTTACCACAACAGTTTACATTTTTTATATAAAAAATATATTAATCGAGCATTGATAGCCGTATGATTGATTATCTTTGTTGCTCATGAGGATCACAAGACCCCTAACTTTTTAAAAATCATCATATTTATGGATTAATTATTTTATTTTGTAAATTATACAAAAAAAAATAAACACTAAAGAAAATTAGTATGTTTAAACTTTTTTTAATTACTATATAATATGAATGGTATACTCAATTTTAAAGATAATTAAAAATAATAAAATATAAATTCTTAAATATATTTAATGCTTAGGAGTCCGAATAAGTGAGCTTAGTGGGTGGGTTTGAGAATTTAAAAGCTTTTAGGACTAAACTTGCGAATTCAATATTAGACTAGCATTGCATTGAGCCAGACTTAAATAGACATGAACCCTCTTAAATGCAAGCCTAGCCCAATCCGGTCCGGTCCGGTCCGATCCGACTCGATGAATGCTCGCCTCAAGTCTTCAGCCTCCTTAAATTTTCAATTAAGAAAATTAGTGTCCCTAATATTTTTATATCCCTTTCATATTAGTTTTAAAATAAAATTCCGAAGGGCCCACATTCAAAAATATTAGTTCATATCAAAGGATATAGAAATCTCCAAGTCTCAATTAAAATGCTTCATTATTTAAAAATAATTGATGGTTGTTTCCCAATTCATGGATTGTTTATATCATACTATTTTCAAAATTTAAAAGTTGATCAATTCTTACATTTGATTCAACTATATTAATATTTAATTGATACTCTTGAATTTATTATGATCCGTAATTTTTGATGATTTTTCCTTTTAGAATTCTTGTTATCTTTTTAAGTTGGTTTTATCTTTTAATTTTCTTTTTTATGAAAATGGATAAAGAGCATATCTTGAAGATTCACCGAAGAAATTCACACTTTGCTTTATGTGTCTCCTTATTTACGTGATAATTAGCAAACTTACAGGAAAATTAAATAACGATTAGATTTGTTGAAGTAAAAGTAGCTATAAAAATTAAAAATTTATTGAGAAAATTTAATTTGCATTTTGTTTGTTTTGAAATTTAAGTTTGTTCTCAGAAGTATGATATAACTTATCAATGCACAAAGTATTGTGGTTATGTCTCACTCTTAACCAGTAGTGAGAGCTCCTCTTATATTTATAAGTAGATTACATTTGAGGTAGATTACACTTTGAAATGTGATATCCAAGTTTGAAACTAGTAAGGTAAAGGATGATTATTATTCAATAGTTATTCTATTTTTAATATTTTTTAACCGTCATATTTTTGAAATGGTTACATTATTTCAACTTTAATATTTTTTAAATGATATATTTTTAAAACGATCATATTATTTAAACGGTGATATTTTAATAAAAGTATAGGAATGTAAAATATAATTTATATTTTAAATAACACGTGAATAATGACTAGTGATCGACAAATTTATGAAGCTCCAAGTGATCGACCGATCCAAAATCGACCTGGAAGAAGATGAACCACAACTCTGCCATGACCCTAAAATTTACCTTAAGAAAAGGACGAAAATGTACTTCTTACTTTATTCACGTAACACTTGACCATAAACTGCCCTAAAAATAATCAAAGAAAAAGTTCAAGTTTGTGAAGTTAGATAGTTGAATCAAAGGGTTGATCTCGGAGATTTCTAAGATTATCCTAAATTTGGGTTTTGTGTAATGGAAAGTTAAGGACTGTCAAAGGAATTGAAATACTAAAGATGGAGAAATATGTTTGACAAGGGATATATTTATGCTATCCAAATAGCTATTTGAGAAGAGAAAGAGGCTCATCCCGAGATAACCATGTCACCCTACTTCACCCGAGATCACTATTCAGTTGTCCGTCGCCAATAGACAACACTCAGTATTCCACGCCGCCTTGTCCTCTTGACCGAGATATACTCGACCTCCAACTGGTTCCTTTCGGTTACGATCTCCTCGATCACAATCTCAGTCACGATCTCCAACCATTACGCCATTATCTCTATACGCCAATGAGTCCTAAAATTGCGTCACATTCTCCTTGTGCGGTTAAGCTCCACCTATAAAAGCCGCTATCTTATCTCCAAAAACGGAAATACCAATTGTACCTTTGTCTAGAGCTATATTTTATCTAAAGTTCTATCTTCTCTCCAAAAGACTTGATTGCCACGTCAGAGAGGTTTTGAGTGACTTCACCCCGGCCAATAGTTGAATCGAAAGTTTATTCTAGGAGGAGATTTCTAATATTAGCTTAAATTTGGGGTAGAAATTAGGGTTTTATGTACTGGAAAGTTAAGGACTGTCAAAGGAATTGAAAAACTCAAGATGGAGAAACATGTTCAAAGTCTTTTCGTTCCCGGCCACCTTGATTCACCTGGTCGGCGCATTCAAGAGTACACGTTTTTGGATTGATTTTAGCAGAATAGGTATCGATCAGACAGTGAATGCCCATTCTGGGTTGGAGCATTCATCTGTCTACCTATTGGGCGGCCGCGGTTGTTCAATAGGTCATCTTCATCTTGGACTAGAGAAAGAGAACTCAGATATGAGTTGTTTGTTTGAGTCTTTTCACGTTCCAGTACTTCTATCAAGACATATCATAAAGCCACGTCAGCATGTAGAATATGCACGTGAATGAATCAACGAACGCACCTCCTATTAGGAAATGTATAACGTGAGTTTTAATGTCCCTTTGTGCGTACAATCCGTCAATGTCTCGTTAAATATAGATTTGAATCTTATTTTAGTTCTTCTTACCTTAACAATTAATCCGCCAAAAATTTCTTTGTAATTAATGCTTTCTTGTCAAATATGAAAACTCACAATAACTACTATCCGAAAAAAATAACACAATAGTTTTGTTCTTATACGTAAATTAAAGGATAATTTTTATTTTATATCTTTCAACTGTTGTAAAATTGTATTGTTGTTTTTCACGTTTTATTTGAGTATATTTAACTATGAACTTTCGAGACGTTACTCTTTTTTTTTGAACGGCGAAGAAGAATATTTCATTATATAGGGATAGAGAGAGCAAAATATACAACCAAGAGAGGACTGCCATCCAAAAAGGTTGATAAGTAGTCAATCATACAGCAGAACCTTGGATACTACTACTTAACTACTAACTAGGATAAATAAACGAGCTCAAAAAGATACAGACTCCATAAGCATTTGAATACCCACGAGCGAAAATACCAAAACTGATGCAGATAGCAAAGCTGAAGATTACTTGGAGACTCGAGGCTGTCGTTATACTCGCGTGGTCGGTAAACTTTAATTGGCTATAACTTTTGCTGCGTAACTCCGTTTTTCTATTATAATATATCGCCGGAAAGCTCTCGACTATTGTAATGTAATCATTTTCCAGCCCAAGAAAATGCGAGAAAACGCCTCTAAGTACGATTTTTGGCCCGTTTAGTATTTTGGGCCTGTTTTTGGGCTTATTATTTTAGGGTTTCGTTAAGTATTTCTTTTAACCCGGTTTGTACCGGGCCTTAGGGTTTTGGATGACTTATTTA
>BRYE01000006.1:14221397-14236397 GCA_030159115.1 Actinidia arguta var. hypoleuca | reverse complement strand
ATTCTCATGTTTGGTTGAGGATGATAAATATATAAATGGATTAATTAAGCGAATTTGATTTGATTTTAAATAATGAATTGGGTTGAGTTCGATTTGAGTTTGAGTTATAATCATATTATTAATGAGTCAATAATAGATTGCAATACGTTAACCTATTAATGACCCCACATATTTATAACTCACCTAATATTGACATAGAAATCCAAACAAGTGGTTGAGAATTAGGAAACCGACCCACTCTATTGCCAACTCTACTCGACTGTAGACCATGTGATCGAGGGACAAAAAATGGAATCCAAACAAGTGGCTGAAAATTAAATAATCGATCCATACGCGACAAGCCGAAGGGGGTGGGGTGGGTACCGGGAGGATGGTAACAACGAATAAATGTTTCACGCAGATGACGTATGTACGAGGATGGCTTACTTCGCAATCATTTTTAAAATTCAGGGTTTAATAAATTAGAAAAAATATTATTGTGAAGCTAGTCCTTGTTTGATTGATTTGAGTTGTCTGCCGTGTTGTGGTAGGAGTTAAGGACCAAGGATGTGAATCATAGTCCCAGTAATGTAATACCGGAGTAATCATATTTAAGTGAGAATGTTTTTCACGAAATTTTTTTAAATTCGATTCAAGCTTTTAATTTATCCAAAAACACCATTTTCGATTTGATTTGGAATAAATAGATTTTTTATATTAATTTTCATTCTATATGTCATTTTTCATTTTTTAATTATTGTTTTTTACTTTTCTCGTTTGTCTTAATTAGAAAAATTGAAAAAATAAAAAAATATTTTTTTGAACACAAAAACTACTAAAAACAATATTCGGAATGGAGTGTAAAACTAATCATCTAAAAAGTCTATTTAGACTCTATTGGCTTTTGTAAGAAAAAGTTATGATTTTTTTTGACTTTTTCGTTTTTTTGTAATCAAGACAAATCGAAAAAGAAAAAATAACTAAAAAAATAATTTAAACCATCATTAAATAAATTAATTAAAAGAATTTTTTTAAAAATATTATGATAGAAAGACAATTTATTTATAATTTAAAACGTAATTGTAAAAAATATTAACCTAACTTTATATTCATAGATGCGGATTTAGTTGGGGAGCATTTTGCCTGTTCTTTTTAAAATTCTTTTTTTTGATCAGCGAAGAAAATTTTTATTGATCTCAAAATACAAAAATAGAGATTTAGGCAAAAACATCAATGCTTAAAAAAGAACATTCTAAACAGATTGGCACCTTCATTCTAGTCAATCATATGCTAAACCGAAGCTCCAAAAGACTCCATTAGTTGATAAGATACCAACTAAACCTAGTTACAATAAAACTACCAAAAATACAAGAAACAAAAACTCAGCACTACAAGTTACATAACCGTAGCAGTAGCATTATCATCATCATCACAAACACCATATCAGGACAACACCAGCTAAGATTACTGGGGTGATTGGAGGAATCGAATTCCTTCTCATTATGAGAATTCTATGATCATTAGAATAAATGATAGAAAATCACATTCACATTGAATTATAGATCTCAAAATAGAATTCTCCTCTGTCTTAAAATTACTGCCATACAAACATAGTCATCTTCGAAAACCTCTCTACAATTACTGAATCGAAATACAACATTTCATGTTAACATCATTGACTTCGTCCTACATAACTTAAAAAATACATAAACCCTTGTTTTTGGATTCAATGACATCAGAAGCATTGCCTCTCTCATTCGACTTAGACCGGTAGACTTCCTACAGATACTGGTCCACCCACATGGTGAGAGATGGTAATTTATGCAATCCTTCATAATTTGATATCCCTACAATATTTTTAAAAAATTTTGACTCATCAAACTCTTTAATTTTTCTTTTGGGTCCCAAGCTGGTGGGAATGAATGCTGGAATGGGACAAAAGATGGAAGACAAACCACATATTTATTTACCATGAAATAGAACAATGAAATCATTTTGTAGAGAACAATTTCAACCTTGGCTTATTGTGGGTCATAGAACAATAAAACTATAGAACTGTTTTATAACACAAATATAGAGTGTAGATTCAATCCTTGGCTTACGCTACGTTTATTTTCGGTTGGAAAGCATTTTTTTTTGAAATATTCTTTTTGGAGAAAGCATTTTTTTAAAAATAAATTTGCTTTTCGATGTTTCACTTGACATGGATTTATGTTTTCATAAATCAATTTCTATTATTTTGGATCTCATTTGGAATAAAAATATTTTTTATATTACTTTTCATTCTATATGTCATTTTTCATTTTTTTCATTTTTTTTTTTAATTTTCTCATTCGTCTTAATTAAAAGAATCGGAAAAATAAAAATAAAAAAAAATTTTGAACACAAAAGCTACTAAAAATAATATTCCGAATGGAGTGTAAAACTAATCATCTAAAAATTCTATTTAGATTCTATTGGCTTTTTGTAGGAAAAAGTTGTGATTTTTTTTTACCTTTTAGTTTTTTGTAATCAAGACAAATCGAAAAAGAAAAAATAACTAAAAAATTATTTAAAACATCACTAGATTAATAAATTTAAAGAGAAATTTTAATACAAATTATGATAGAAAACCAATTTATTTATAATTTAAAACGTAATTGTAAAAAATATTAACGTGAACTTATATTTATAGATGTGGATATAGTTGGGGGACTATTTGACTCTTCTTTTTAAAATTATTGGAAGAGGAAATCATCTAATATTACTTGGGTAAGTGGAAGAATTAAGTTTTCAAAGTATGAGTATCCTATTCCCATTAGAATGAAAGATAGAAAATCACATTCACACTGAATTATAGATCCCAAAATAGTATTCTCATTATCTCAAAATTCTTGCTATCTAAACAGTCATCTCCGTAAATCTATCTAAAAATATTGAATCAAAATACAACCTTTCGTATTAACATCATTGATTTCATCCTACATAACTTAAAAAATACATAAACTCTTGTCTTAGACATCCAAAGCATTGCCTCTCTCATTCGACTTAGACAGGTAGACTTCCTAATGATACTGGTCGACCCACATGGTGAGAGATGGTAATTAATGCAATGCCTCATAATTTGGTATCCCTACAATATTTTTCGAAAATTTTGAATCATCAAACTCTTTAATTATCTCGTACAATGTGCTATAAATTTTCGTTTTGGGTCCCAAGCTGGTGGGCTCTATGAACTCCACACATAAATGAAAATGAATGCTGGAATGGGACAAAAGATGGAAGACAAACCACATATTTATTTACCATGAAATAGAACAATGAAATCATTTTGTAGAGAACAATTTCAACCTTGGCTTATTGTGGGTCACAGAACAATAAAAATATAGAACAATTTTTATAACACAAATATAGAGCGTAGATTTAATCCTTGGCTTACCCTGCGTTTATTTCCATCCGGAAAGCATTTTTTTTGAAAATTGCTTTTTGGAGAAAGCATTTTTTAGCAATGAATTTGCTTTTTGGCGTTTGGCTTGACATGGATTCATTTTTTTATAAATCAATTTCTAATATTGTTTTGTAAATAGATTTTTTTATATTATTTTTCATTCTATATGTGATTTTTTATTTTTCATTATTATTTTTTTTACTTTTCTAGTTTGTCTTAATTAAAAGAATAAAAAAAATGAAAAACATATTTTTTGAACACAAAAGCTACTAAAACAATATGCCGAATGGATGGTAAAACCAATCATCTAAAAATCTATTTAGATTCTCTCAAAATTTCTGCCTTCCAAATATAGTCATCTCCGTAAATCTATCTACAAATACCGAATCAAAATACAACCTTCGTTTTACCATCATTGATTTCGTCCTACATAAAAAAAACACATAAATCCTTAGTTTTAGATTCAATGACATCCAAAGCATTACCTCGCTCATTCAACTAAGACTGATAGATTTCCTAATGATACTGGTCCACCCACATGGTGAGAGACGGTAATTTATGCAATGCTTCATAATTTGGTATCCCTGTATTATTTTTTGAAAATTTTGAATCATCAAACTCTTTAATTATCAGGTACATTCTACTAGAATTTATCCTTTTGGGTCCCAAGCGGGTGGGCTCAATGAACTCCACAAATAAATGATAATGAATGCTGGAGTGGGACGAAAGATGGAAGACAAACCACATATTTATTTACCGCGAAATAGAACCATGAAATCATTTTGTTGAGAACAATTTCAACCTTGGCTTATTGTGGGTTATAGAATAATAAAACTATAGAACAATTTTATAACACAATTATAGAGTGTAGATTCAATCCTTGGCTTACGCTACGCTTATTTTTGGTTGGAAATAATTTTTTTTGAAAACTACTTTTTGGAGAAAGCATTTTTTTTAAAAATGAATTTGTTTTTCGGCGTTTTGCTTGACATGGATTTACATTTTCAGAAATCAATTTCTATTATTTTTTATCTTATTTGGAATAAATAGATTTTTTATATTATTTTTCATTCTATATGTCATTTTTCATTTTTTCATTAATTTTTTTTTTTTACTTTTGTCATTCTTCTTAATTAAAACACCAGCAAAAATTAAAAATAAATATTTTTTGAACACAAAAGGTACTGAAAAAAATATTCCGAGTGAGTGTTGATGTGGAAAAAACACACGCTACCTCTTAAGTTCTAAATATTCTAAATGGTGCATGTCGCCCAAAGATTCATAGCACCCACTTTCTTGGTCACCTCGTGTTATGAAAAAGAACTTAACTCCCCTTCGCCTAACACAAACGGTCCCTCCAGATCGCCATTGGGCGAGGTGGTTTATCTCACCCGAGAGAGACGTCTCCGTGAAGACTTATTCTCCAAAAGTACTTCATTCCCCATCAGAAGACTGTTTCCATGAGACTTCTCCATTATCCTTCCTCCTGACAACTCCATCTCCATGAGAATTCCACCACGACAAGGGAACCATCTCCGATAGACTCCATCTCCATTACAACGCCTAAAAATACGGATTGCTCACGAAACAGCATACTCATGTTATCTCCAGATTATTAGGGATATCTTCCTATATTTATCCTTCCGAGGAACTCGTCGTGATTCACCTACACGGCTCATTACTCCATCTATATAAAGGCTGCTCTCCCATTACAAAAACGTAAGCTCAATACAGGCAACACACACATTTATTATTGTGCTCTCCATACTACCTTGACTTATCTCCTGATCGCCTTGATCTGATTCATACGCCGGGGGAGTTTTGAGCAGCCTCACCCCAGCCGATTACCTTTGTTCATTAATGTGTAGGTCGCCGCTGTGCAGGTTGCCTCACTTTAGCCGAGGTCCAGTTCCAAGGCCGAGGAGTAATTCTGACTGTTGGTTGCTCTCCCAAATTTTTACCACAACAGTTTGGCACCGTCTGTGGGAACGATAGTTCTTTTTATCCTATGCACTTGCGCAACCGATTATTATCCGGACCAAGCACTAGCAGCCCTTTAGATAACAGAGCTCGTCTAATGGCTAACATTAGCCAAGCTCCAGATCTAGAAGGCCTTCATCGTGAGATACATGGTATGGCTGAACAGATGAGAATCATGAACGAAAATAACGCCCTCCTAATACAGCACCTTACCGCAAATAACACGCCACCTCCTCCTCCGACGCCTCTTCATCGCTCTCATCTATCGGGAAACAATGAATCCCAAAGCCACCGTAGTACAGGGCAAGATAGGCACTGTCGTTCTCCTAGTCCTCGCCCCCGACAAGAAAGGAGCTCTTCACTAGAATCGCGATCATCCAGCAAAATGCCAAAGCTGGAAGGCGAAGAGGTGAGGCGAGGTAGGTCTCCTCGTCGGGTCCATCAGGTACCTGTGCGCTAAGATAATTCCACTTCTTAGAAGATCAGGGATCTAGACGCCCGCCTAAATGCCATCAGCATGGGGACCAACGCCCCGATAACCGTAGATGCTTTGATTAGACAAACCAAGCCACATTTCACCCAAAGAATAATGAGAGCCAAGGTGTCGTCCAGATTCAAATTACTTACTCAGCTCGGGGTCTGCAAGGGAAAAACAGACCCAATGGATCACCTGGATTCATATAAGAATTTGATGTATCTCCAAGGATACTCGGACAAAATCATGTGCAAGGCTTTTTTCTACTACGCTTAAGAGGTCGGCGAGGTCGTGGTTCCAGAAATTATCTCCTGGAACCATTGATTCATTTGGCGATCTGAGTAGGCTTTTTGTCGTCAATTTCATGAGCTGCTGGATCAGGCAGAAAAATGCATCCCATCTTTTCACCATTCACTAGAAAGAAACAAAGAACCTAAAGGATTATGTGAAACGGTTTAACCAGGCCATATTGGAAGTTGAAGATCTCAGTGACAAAGTAGTCGTCATGGCAATGATAGAGGGACTTTGCCCTGGTCCCTGATTTGACTCCTTGTCCCAAAATATTCCAGAAACGTTGTACGTTCTCCAAAGTAAAGCTGATAAGTACATCGCCGCGGAGGAACTAGCCGAGGCCAAATGAAGGCGAAAAGAAAAAGATGATCATAAAGGAAAAGAGCCTGATACAAGACGATCTGATTATAAGGATGACGAATCGAGGAACAAGAAGCCCAACCAGACTCAAGATGGACCAACGAAAGGCGACCTCGTACCCTACCCCGTCATACAGAATTGGTGTTACCCCCCCTCAACGCTCCAATTGCCCAAGTTCTTATAGAAACTAAGCACGAAGAATTCGTCAAGTGGCCATCAAAAATCAAAATTGATCCTCGAAAGAGAAACAAGAACAAGTATCGCGAGTTCCACCGAGACCATGACCATAACACAGAAGACTGTTTTCACCTAAAAGAACAGATAACCGACCTTATCAAACAAGTATATTTGAGGAAATATGTCAGTGATCACCCACCACTCAATTCGCCAAAAAAGAGATATGGCAATAACCGACCAACTGCTAGAGATATACAAGTAATCCATGGAGGATTTGGATTCGGGAGAAGTTCAAATTCGTCCAGGAAAAGGCATGTCAGAAGTGCCGGTAGGGTGTCCGAAGAAATATATAACCTCTCCTCGCCAATGATCGATATTCACCCACCAATCACCTTCAACAATGATGATTTGAGAGGTCTACACTTACCTCATGACGATGCCTTGGTCATTTCAGCCATTATCGCCATTTTCAACATCCAAAAAATCTTGGTTGATAATGGTAGTCCGGCTGATATCCTATTCATATCGGCATTCGAGAAGATGAAGATAGGACTCGATAAATTGCACACTTTCCTTACACCCTTGGTGGGATTCGGAGGAAATATGACTCATCCGCTCGGGTGGGTTAAGTTGCCGGTAACCTTGGGAACAGAGCCTTGCCAAACCACCGTTTGGCAAGACTTCATCGTGGTAAATTGTCCTTTCCTCTACAAGGCAATTTTAGGTTGCCCAACTCTAGGCGGGACTAAGGCGATCACCTCAACCTACCACCTAAAAATGAAGTTTCCCACTTCAGCGGGGGTGGGCGAAGTAAGGGGCGACCAAAAAGTGGCCAGACAATGTTTTACTTCAGCTATGAAGATTGAAATCTCCCCAGCTTCGAATACCCAATAGCAATTACCGACCAACGATGGCAAGATAGAACTCTTGAAGGACGAGGTGGAACACGTTGTCTTGTTGGATCCCCGAGAAACTGAAAATACCAAATCCCTTGAAGAAACTACCCCGATCTCCACACACCCAGAATATCCTAATCGCCACGTTATGATCGGAACTGAACTTACCAACGAATTGCACTGTGCTTTAGTGGAATTCTTGAAAAGAAACTTTTGATATTTTTGCCTGGTCGCAGGGTGACGTCCTAGGTATTGATCCCCAAGTCGCCATGCATAAATTATATACCAATTCCGAACATCCTCCAGTTTGCCAGAAGAAAAGGAAATTTGCCCCCGAGCGACTAAAAGTTATTAAAGAAGAGGTGACCAAACTCGTCAAAGCTAAGGTTATCAAAGAAGCCCATTACCCGAAATGGCTAGTCAATGTTGTCGTCGCCCCTAAAAAGGGGGAAAGTGGAGAGTATGCGTTGATTTCACTGACCTCAACAAGGCATGCCCAAAAGATAGTTTTCCTTTGCAAAAAATTAATTTAATAGTCGACGCCACATCTAAGTATGAGCTTCTTAGTTTCATGGATGCCTTTTTAAGGTATCACCAGATCAAGATATTCCCCCCCGATGTAGAAAAGACTTCATTTATTACGGGACGAGAATTGTACTACTATAAGGTCATGCCATTTGGTCTAAAAAATATTGGGGCAACATACCAAAGATTAGTAAACAAGATGTTCAGGGAGCTGATTGGAAAGACCATGGAAGTATACATAGATGACATGTTTGTCAAGAGTGTCGAAGCAACCAACAACATCGCCCACCTTGAAGAGGCTTTCAACATTCTGAGGAAACACCAGATGATGTTAAATCCTTCTAAATGCATTTTTGGCGTATCATCCGAAAAATTCTTAGGATTCTTGGTAACCAAACGAGGGATTGAAGCAAACCCGAATCAGATCCAGGCTCCACATAGATGACATGAGCTCGCCCAGGAATATCCATGAAGTTCAGCAGCTAACTGGACGAATTGCCGCCCTCAACCGATTTATTTCTAAATCGGCTGACAAATGCTTGCCATTCTTCAAAATCCTAAGAAAAAATCAAAATTTCTAGTGGACTGAAGAATCAGAAGAAGCCTTCCAACAGCTTAAAAAGTACCTAGGATCGCCTTATTTGCTTGTGGTGCCGACCACGGGCGAAGAATTATTTGTGTATCTATCCATCTCGCCAACTGTAGTAAATACTGTGCTTATCCGAGAAGAAAATCGAGTTCAAAAACCGATATATTATATTAGTAAAATCCTGATGGGTGCTGAGAATAGATACGTAAAGATAGAAAAGCTCGCCTATGCCCTTCTGATTGCTGCCAGAAAGCTTCGCCATTATTTTCAAGCCCATCCAATCACCGTGTTGACTGACCAACCACTAAAGCAAATTCTCCAACGACCAAACACCTCGGGGAGACTTCTGAAATGGTCCATTGAGTTGACCGAATTTCATATTGACTACAAACCAAGAACGGCAATAAAAGCCCAAGCCTTAACTGACTTCGTAGCTGAATCCACTCATGAAATCGACCCGAAAGTTCTCTCGGAGAAAGAGATTCCAAACTCGAACGAGAACTTCAGCAGCTCGAACAAGAAACTTGGCTGCTCGGGCGAGGATCTTGAGAGGTGGAGATTATTTGTAGATGGGTCTTCAAATCAACACGGATGTAGTGCATGGCTTGTCCTCCAAAACTCATTTGGACAACAGATGGAGTACGCTATACGGATTGGGTTTAAAGCCACCAACAATGAAGCCGAGTACGAAACACTCCTCGCTGAATTAAGGGTCGCCACCAGATTGGGAGTAGATTCGATAGACGCTTATAGTGATTCACAACTAGTGGCAAACTAAGTTCAGGGAGATTACCTCGCCAGGGATGCACGAATGACAACTTATTTAGATGAAGTCAAAAGCATGACTCAAAAAATCAAAAGCTTTACCATTCAACAGATCTCTAGAGAGAAGAACAGAAAGGCTGACGCCCTCGCCAATCTTGCCTCCACTTTCGATTTTGTATCAGATAGAAATATACCTTGGGAATTCCTGTCTAAACCAAGTATTGAGATCACCAAACTTGTTTATCCGACAGAAATAGATCCAACATGGATGGATGAGATCGTCGCCTATCTCCAGAACGGCACACTACTAACAGATAAATTTTAAGCTCGCCGGATCCGATATAGATCTGCGAGGTTCTGCCTTTTTCATAAAATTTTGTACAAACGATCTTTCTCATGTCCTCTCCTAAGATGTCTTCGACCTGACAAAGTCAATTATGTGATGAGGAAAATTCATGAGGACATCTACGAAAATCATTCAGGGGCGAGGTCACAAGTACGAAAACCAATTCACCAAGGCTACTTCTGGTCTCAAATGGAACGTGATGCAACAACGTACACCAGAGAATGAGACAAGTGCCAGAGATTTGCACCATTTAACTACCTCCCCCATATTGATATGGTGCTAATTACCAGCCTATGGCCATTTTCAATAGGGGATTGACATACTGGGACCTTTGCCTCAAGCCCTGTTATAGAAAAAAATTTTGATTGTCGCCATTGATTACTTCACCAAATGGGTAGAAGCAGAGCCACTTGCTAAAATCACCGAGAAGAATACAAGGAATTTTGTGTGGAAAAGTATCATCTGCCGATTTGGAATTCTCAAAGTTTTTTTCTTGGACAACGCCAGACAATTTGACAATGATAGATTCAGACAATTTTGTTCGAATCTCGCCATATCACATCATTTCTACTCGCATGGTCACCCCCCAAGCCAATGGCCAAGTTGAAGTTACTAACAGAACCATCTTGAGAAATTTAAAAACGAGACTAGAGAGATCCAAAGGTGAATGGGTAGAAGACCTGCCGAGCATATTGTGGGCGTATCACACAACTAGCAGGATTCCTACTGGCAAAACGCCTTACTCCATGGTCTACGGAACTGAATCAGTGACACCCGTTGAGATCGGAATGTCGAGTTTTAGGACCTCAAATTTTGACAAAGATAATAATGAAGGCGAGCTGAGACTCAACCTCGACCTCCTTGATGAAAAACGGGAGCAAGCAAGCATACGCCAAACAGCTTATAAATATCAGGTCACCAAATATTATAATCAGAGAGTCAAATACAGGTCATTCCTACCTGACAACCTAGTCCTACGAAAGGTTACCCTATCTACTAAAGAGCCAAACGCAGGAAAGTTAGGCCCAACATGGGAAGGCCCTTATAAGGTCGTCAAGGTATCTAGACCGGGGACTTATTGGCTTGAAAACATGAATGGAAAAACACTCTCCCATCCTTGGACCGCCGAGCATCTGAAAAAGTATTACCAATGACATCCAGTCGCTTTAAAAGTCAGCTCGCTTGGGAAATACAGTTGTAATCATTGCTAGTTTATCCTAATAAAATCTCCAATTTATTTTAATCATCCCTGCTCGCTTGTATCTCCTATTGCAGGATGGAAGTCGCTAAGATCAAGATCGCCAGCTCATTACAAAATGACGGAGGCATCTTGATCGCAGAATTCAAGATCGCCAGTTCGTTATAAATGACGGAGGCATCTTGATTGCCATATTCAAGATCGCCAGTTCGTTATAAAACGACGGAGGCATCTTGGTCGCCATCTTGGAAGTCGCCAAGATCAAGATCGCTAGTTCATTACAAAATGACGGAGGCATCTTGATCGCCGAATTCAAGATCGCCAGTTCGTTATAAACGACGGAAGCAACTTAATCGCCGTATTCAAGATCGTCAATTCGTTATAAAATGACGGAGGCATCTTGGTCGCCATCTTAGAAGTCGCCAAGATCAAGATTGCCGGTTCATTACAAAATGACGGAGGCATCTTGATCGCCGAATTCAAGATCGCCAGTTTGTTATAAATGACGGAGGCATCTTGATCGCTGTATTCAAGATCACAGTTCGTTATAAAATGACGGAGGCATCTTAGAAGTCGACAAGATCAAGATTTCCGATTCATTACAAAACGACGGAGGCATCTTGATCGCCGAATTCAAGATCGCCAGTTCGTTATAAAACGATAGAGGCATCTTGGTCGTCATCTTGGAAGTCGCCAAAATCAAGATCGCTAGTTCATTACTAAATGATAGAGGCATTTTGATCGCCAAATTCAAGATTTCCAGACTGTTTTAAAATGGTCAAGGCATCTTGATCGCCATAGAATTCAAAAGAAGAAGAAGAAGAAGGAAGGGCATCATAATTTAAAAATGCTAAGTAATTTATGAACAAAATTTACACAACCAAAATGATCATTCAATTACAATTACACATCGCCAAAACTGGAATGATATTTATTGAAGTACAATTACACATCGCAAAAAAAAAAAATTACAAGGGATGAGAATTTGCATCTCCTTTCTCAACAGTTTTCTCATCTGCCCCCTCCCCTTCTTTGTCCTCATCCTCGTCCTCTTCGGCGAGCAGGTCATGATCGAGACCCATTTCCTCCAAGTTGATGGCAAGGTCGGGATGATGGCAACAAAGCTGTCGCTTACAGAAGTCAAATCCTTCGCCGAAATACTTGAAGGCAACATCTTCAACAGTCCCCAAGAAATCCGATGAGGATTTAAACTCCTCAACAGCTGATTTTCTAGATCAGCCCACATTTCCCTCAACTCCACCACCAGTATCCCAGCCTTCCCCAAATTGTTGGCGAGTGTGTCTCTTTCATCTTTTAACTTGCCGAACTCGTCGCCGACCTGTTGCTCCCGAGCTCAGGCCTCGTCCAGTTGCTGCTCCAGATTGCCAAATAACTTCTGGAGGTGGAAAACTTCACTGTCCAAAGAAACTGCTTACCCTTGTTAAAGGGATGCCTCTTCGACAGTTTTCCTACTTTTGACTGCCAAAGAAGATCCGAACACGAGCACCTGCTACAAACAAATCTTTTTAGAATAACTTGAGCACAAAAGATAAAATAAAGATTCGAGAAAGTGTCGAGATAATATCTAGACAAGGGAATGAAAAAATTTAGAGGCAGTCTAGTTCAGGGACAGCTGCCCCACTTTTCTTGATCCGAATGAGGGATCACTCCTCGGAGGATCTTCTCATCCAAAGAAGGGCTCCCCAGAATGGAAGCCCTTAGACCAAGGACAGTTCCCAGTGAGGGCGAGCTCCCCTCCCTGGGCCTCGAAGAGGTGGTGGCCCTCAGACGATCTGCAGGACCAAAAGTTTTCTTCTGGGGTTCCAGAGCAATGGCTGGCTTCTTCTCTTCGGGGCTGTCCCCAGGTTTAGCCTTCTTACTCGGTAAGATGAAAGGTTCGTCCATTGGTCGTTTCTTGCCAATTACCACTCTTTTAACAGGAGTGGATTTTTTGGCCGAACTTTCACCCTTGGCCTTTTCCACATTCTCACCAAGCTTTTTTAGGCTAATCCTCCTCGACATAGCTACAAAATAAGGAACGAATTAGATATAAAAAAAAATAAACAACGAGAATAGACAAGAATATATATCGTCCGATTTAAGCTCGGGAGATAGCCCAGAATTCGACCAGGATTTTGACGTCGGGTCCGAGCTTGACCCCAAGACAGATGGGGAAAATTCTAAAAGGGATCTCGAACTTTTTCCCCGACCATCTTAACAAAGTCAAGTTGGGGATATGAGGAAGAATCCTTTTCAATTCCTTCCTAAGGGTCCCTAGATTTGATTCATCTCGGGAATGGTTGTCTTGCTGGATATATTCACCACATGAGGGGTGAGACTCACCAGCGTTGCCCGACGACGTTTCTGGCGCGTGTTTATGTGGCTCTTCGCCCTTAGTCCCAAATGCCATAGGTTTGGGAGAGTAGAAAACTCGACGAAATGACATCAATTTGAGAAGCATGGGGACTAAAAAGCGCCCACGTTTCGTCATTGATTTTGAAATCTTGTCAAAAAGCTCTTGCTCATACTTGAGCAGCATGGGCGGATCATTGCAGCGTTTATCTGAAAGATACACTAGTGTTAGTCCAGATTTTATTCATAAATAAATTGAGATTTCTAATAAAATTAAAATCGACTTGGAATATTCCACGATTTCGGGACCCTTGGCACTCCTTTCCGAGTTGAATCATCATGAAGCTCCCAACTATCCCCCGAGGCGAAGAAGAATTTGCTCTTCTATCCCTTCACGTTGCTGGGGTATCCTCCAAGGATGGTTTTCTTCTACCTCGCCTTAAAATAAAGCCACCCTTGATCTGATTTAGGGTTATTATTAAGGGAAAATATGTTCTTAAACTCGGAAAGGGTCATTGAATATTTATAAGTTCGTCACAACGCTAGGGCATCGGCGATACTTCGCCAAGCGTTGGGAACGAGATGAGCCGGGCAAATATTATAAAATATTAAAATTAACCTAACAGTAGAGTGAATGGAAAAACGAAGGCCCGTGGGAAAGGAAGCCTCGTAAAAGGCCACCTAGCCAGGGCGAGTTAAAAGAATGGTTTCATTCTCCTCGGAAAGTCTAATTTGTACATCTTGAGAAAAAGAATAAGTCTCCCCGAGCAAGTCCAGCTCCTCGAGAGTCATAATATTATGTTCCTTCTCCACTGAGGGATGAATATCTCCAAGGGGGGCGACCTCAGGGGCTGATGGGTCTTCCATAGGCGATCTCTGAGATTATTTTACTTCGTCAGTAATATATGACGATCCTTCTCCCAGATGGTTGGATATCCAAGAAGGCAAATACTCTAAGTCTGATGGGCTAACCTTAGGCCTATAGGACATAAAACTACAAGAACGAGAACAAGGACTTAGTCAAGGTACTTACTGTGCTAGGAAAGGGCAGGCAACCACAAATAGGGGCGAGAAGAAAATTAGAGTGGGAAGGATGACCACAAGTAGGGGAGAGGAACAAAAAAATCACAGCAAGAGCAGCGGTTTGGTAGCAGAAATAGAAAGGTACAAATGAATGGATGGGACCCCCTATATATAGAAAATACCAATGGTTGAGATCCATCTGCTTCAACGTTCCAGATTATGCGATCTTTTGAAATTCGAGCAAAATCGCCTATCCCACCAAAATTCATCATTATCGCGCTGTCATTTTGCCCAAACTTTCTTGTAGAAATTAATACCCTCTCCCACGTGTCCCAACGAGGAGAGGGGTGCAATTAATACGTGCCCACGTGGATCCATGACTGACATTTAATGCATTTACTCAAAGATCACGAATATCTTGGCGCTTTGAGTAGGGGGCTATTGATGTGCGAAAAATATACGCTACCTCTTAAGTTCAAAATATTCTAAGTGGTGCACGTCGCCCAAAGATTCACAGCACCCACTTTCTTGGTCGCCTCGTGTTATTAAAAAAGAACTTAACTCCCCTTCGCCTAACACAAATGGTCCCTCCAGATCGCCATTCAGCGAGGTGGTTT
>BRYE01000006.1:14213897-14216397 GCA_030159115.1 Actinidia arguta var. hypoleuca | reverse complement strand
CAATAGGACATGCATATGCAATGCACAAATAGTATGCCTAAATTGAGCCTACCTTCTTCAACACAGCATACACAAGCAATATCAATGCCGGACAATGGCTTTTCAACTCCAACCTCATACACCACGTGCTCAAAATATCACCAATTAGCAAATAAAGCGCACACTATCATAACTTCTCTAATGAGCCTAGCAATTTGCAATGCGACTAATTAATCAAACAAAAGAAACTATTAAAAGAAAGAAATAAAATCCTAGCATGTTATTCATAATGAAGTTGAGAAATTACCCCAGCCTGAAGCCGTAGAAATTCCCACCTTGTTTTGGCGATTTTTTTTCTTCTTTTCAATTTGCTCGTTCCTTCAACTCCCTGACAACGGCGCCAAAACTTGAACTCGCACCAAATGTGTCCTTGAGATAAACCTCAAAAGAAGGCCGGCAGAATAGTACAACTTAGAGTACGAGATCGATCCCATAGAGAGCTGTGTGAACAAGACCGAAAGAACTAGAACTACCATCTCAATTACTCACAAAGTACGAACAAAATTCTTGTAAAAAAATTTAAAATCTGATAGTTTTGAAAATGGTTTGATTATCTAAGCTAACTAGTAAGTAAAAGTAAATAACTTGAACAAAGTTGATTGTAAATTAATGCAGAAAGGTCTTGAGATTGATCGTTCCAACCAATTTCGTTTCTTGGACTTCCAAAGGGTGATGAGTTTGTAACTCAAATCCTTCGACTTCATCGTGAGTTTCGGATTTGGATGATTTAGCAATAAAACCCCTTGTTCTTTCAAAACTTCAATTTCTAGGTTAAATCAGATTATTAGGTTCAAGGATGAATACCATCGATTTGCGAAATGCCTATATTGAGACTATACTCATGCATAAGCGTTTTCGAAGATAATCAATCATCTAAGTTTTCAATAAATTCTAGAACAATGAAGATAAAGAATGATAAAAAACGAATATTGAACTTTAAAATCAAAAATCTCACCTCCCTTGTTCATCCAAGACCTTCGATCGATCTTCACAATCAATTCCAAGATTGGTGAATTTAGATACTCATCCACATCTATGAACAACTTTGAAATACTTAAAATAAAACTAAAAATATTGATTTGATGCGAAGAAACACGAGAAATCTTGGATTGAATGCGAGGAAATGTAAAGACTTGTATTGAAACTTGAATCTAAGTGATTACAATGATAAATGAGAAATAGTTACATAAATCCAAGCTATTCTGAGCTAAAAACCATATAAACCAAACCTAAAAACCTCCCCCTTTGACTCTCCCTAAAAAGAAAATGAGGGTTTGCATTTACAGGCTCAAGGTTCAAACCCTAAATTTTTCCAAAAAATAGCCTTGTCATTTGAACGGTAGTATTGAGCGTTCGAATGCCTGTAACTAGTTCTTCGTCGTTCGAACGCCAGGCTAAATTCCCATTACATGCTCTTGGGACTTTTTAATGCTTAACCTTGTCGTTCAAATTCCATTTCACTTTATTTTTTGCCTCTATTGCTTTCAACTGATTTGAGGCCTTTGGAGTCGAAATTTGACTCTCATTAGATGCAAATATTTGTATCTTGGAGAGATCTTTTCGAAAGTGTATTATTCATTCCATTCTAATTTACAAGCAAGAATTTGCACATTTTCCGAGACAAAGCCCCGACAACGTTCCTCGCCAAGCCACGTTCGCACTCCTGCTCACTTCTTTGGCTCCGAAACTATTCATTTAGTTTCAAATACCTACAATAAGATCAATGACGAGGTTAAATACAATCTATGGTGAAGAAAGCATAATTAGCCCTACTCTACGGCTAACGAAGGTTTTTTTAGCAGCCATAGACTACACTTATGTAGTCTAATCACAGACCCCAACTAACCTTTTGCTAGTCCCTAGAAAATCTAAGACAAGAAAAGATAATCTCCACTTTCGTAAGAGTCCCAGGTGCATTTAGTGAATACATCAAGCCTTTAAATTCTTAGGTAGCCCTAGTGGACGAGTGGTGTCTCATGAGAGTTTCTAGTGATGACACCCACAAACATTGATTCATGTCATGTCAAGAACATAGCAGAGATACAACGGACATGCAATAACTCCATTCAAAAGAAATCTCAATCCTCCTAAATCATGAATCATGCAAGTTAAAGGCACAAAGCATCGAAGAGAGGAAATCACATTGAAGTACACTATCAATGATGTATAGCTTCATTGTCTCAACACATGCAATTATATCCTTTATGCTTCAATTCCACGCCTCACAAAACATACACTGAACTCAAAATATGAACACACAAGGTTTTCTCAATTGAAAAGCTCATCAAAGAGTAAATGGATAAGACATGCAAAATGAGCAATTTTTGTCATAAAAAACCACTAAATCGTATGTGTATCGACTTGGCATAACTTCATGAAAGAACATTCACGATTCAAATAACAACTAGAGATTTGACGTGTAAGAACTTATACTCAACTAAATTAATGACTCATGCATTTT
>BRYE01000006.1:14203897-14206397 GCA_030159115.1 Actinidia arguta var. hypoleuca | reverse complement strand
TACACAATCATGGCTAAAAAGACGTCTTTAACGTCAAAGTTCCTACACAACTCATAAAAATAACTTGCAAACAAAAGTAGGTTAAATTGAATACTTTAACCTATGCAAGTATAAAAAAAAGGAAAAATGTATGGATTGTATGCAATATTGTGTGTTGATCAATTATAGGCCTCTTTGGAAAAACCCACTGCCTCCTTACCCTTGGTTGTAGTTTTGGATATGGATTTGGTTTTCCGTATGCTCTTGGCAACCTTATATCTTATTTATATTCTAAAAAGAAATCACAACACCTACAAGCAAAGCACAACAAGCAAGACAACAATCTATCACAAAATTGTTCAATAGAATGCACATGTGATGCAAGGTGCGTGCGTAATGTCCAAAGGCCTAAAGTAAATGATCATTGTGCCAAGAAGTGATCTATGATAGCCAATATGCCTTATTTGGTGCCCACAACTATTGAATTATGACATTTGGCTCATCCAACCATTTCACCGAACACTTGGTGTGCATGCGTGTTGGTGCGTGCATGCGTGTTAGTGAAGTATGGAACAAAAAAATTTCCTAAGGCTTATCCTCCCTAATGTCCTTGGTGAAGCCTAGAGACCTTTAGGGATTCAATTGAACCCAATTGGTCTCCTAATCTATGCAAAATCTTCACAAAGACATTTCATCGAGCATTTAGTGGGCAGTGAATTGGTGAGCGTTCCTAGGGCATTTTCTTTGGTCTCAACTACCCTAATCGAGCATACAGACACACCCATGCAATAGTAATTTAAAACCCCAAATCGATTCTAAGTAAAGCCTAGGGTTTTTTGCATTACATTTAGGGAAAAAACAAAAAATGAGAGCTTACCTTGGTTGAAAACTAGAGGAGGGAAAGAGGAGAATGCCCATAAAATGCTCTAGGAAGCCTTGGGTGAAGTGGGAGCTCGAACGGGAGATCATCTTCTCTTCAAGCTTCTCTTTTTACCTTTGTCCCTCAAGTTCTCTCTACTCTCTTTGTCGAACACTCTTAGTTGGGATGAAATGAAATGAAACAAAATAGCTCAACATGCCTTATTAAAAGCCAAATTTTCATCTTGGCATTCAATCAACTAGACGGGCGTTCGAATGCTAGGCATAGTAATGGGGCAGTTTCGAAGACAAGCGTTCAAACGCAAGAGCAAAATTTTCAACCTCTTTTTATTTTTTCAGATAAGTGTTCGAACGGCAAGGCAAAAGTGCCATTTATATGAACTCGGGACTTCGAACGTCCAGAGCAAAATTTTCAACCTCTTTTTATTTTTTCAAAAATAAAATAAAAATAAATACAAAAAATTACAAAGAAATAGCTCGAAACAAGCTCACCCACCTCCCAACTAAGAGGTTGCATTGTCCTCAAAGTAACAAAATCAAGGTTAAAATCAGGGACAAAAACCTGGGGATGCGGGGACAAAAACATGGTTTCTGATCATCTTCAAACGATGATGGGTGGATCAATGAGATCCACGCAATCAACCTCGCCATAGAAAGGCTTTAACTTTTGCCCGTTGACCTTGAAAGGCATGCCATTCTTGAGATTTTGTACTTCAATAGCACCATAGGAAAAAAATTCCATGATTTGATAGGGGTTGAACCATTTACTTCTCAATTTTCCCGAAAAGAGATGTAACCAAAAATTTTAGAGAAGAACCTTTTGACCAATATGAAAGTTTTATGTGGAATGTGTTAGTCATAACATGCTTTCATCTTAGCCTTTAAAATTTTTGCATTCGCATACGCATTATTTCTTATTTCATCGAGTTCACTCAGTTGTAACTTACGGTGGTTGTTGACTTCACCCAATTCCTCATTATATTGTCAAATTGCCCAATATGCCTTGTGTTCTACCTCAACAGGGAGGTGACATGCTTTCCCATACACTAGACAGTATAGGGAGGCACTGAGAATGGTTTTGTAAGCCATTCAATAGGTGATTAGATCACATAATTGTAGTCTATCGCCTTTAAATAATCCTTTGTTAGTCAAATTTTGGGGTTAATTCTTCTTTCTTTGCCATATTTTGTATTTAACCTCATCCTTGATGTTAATGTAGGAATTCAAAACTAAAGGAGAGGTTTCAAAGTCAAAGAGTTGACCTGGGGTGCGATAATGGCTTAGCGAGGATCATTATAGGGGCCTTGTCTCAAAAAATATGCAAATTCTTACTCGTAAATCAGAATAGAATGAATGATACACCATTGGAAAGCTCTCCTCAAAATACACATGTTTGCGTCTAATGAGCGTCACCAAATTCCGACTTCAAAGGCCTCCAATTAGATGAAAGCAAAATAGTCAAAAAAGTGAATAAGTGTTCGAACGTCAACTCAGCCGTTTGAATGCCAAGAGGAATAAAGGAACTAAGTTTTGGCTTGACGTTTGAATGCCAATATTGGACGTTCGAACGTCATGAGAAGCATGTAAGCAGATTTTAGCCTGGAGTTCAAAGGCCAGGATTCACCGTTCAAATAGTGAAGAA
>BRYE01000006.1:14141397-14146397 GCA_030159115.1 Actinidia arguta var. hypoleuca | reverse complement strand
ATTTTAAAATCGGACTCAACCACGATGGAGGTGGGCTGTATGCATTGTACATGAAACAGTTGGAAACAATTTATGAATAATCACCACACATTGAACACGTGGAAAGATTGATTTTAGAGTTGCTGTATATAAGAATGGCACAAATAATCACCACACAATCAACATATGAAGGAAATTGTTGGATGTTATTGCTCCGCGGCCGCCACCTCTGATATAACCACATCGATGATATGAATCATTCATAGCATAAAAAAATTTCATGTCTAATCGAGCATTGATAACGATTATCTTTACTGCTCATGAGGATCACATCACTCTAAACTTTTTAAAAACTGTCATATTCATGAATTGATTACTTTGTTTTGTAAATTATAAAAAAGAAAAAGAAAAAGAAATGTGTATTTTTATTTTTATTTTTTTTAATCTCCCTAAAAAATAATTTAATGAATTAAATATATGTCTAGTTTCATAGAATGTGACAGTTTTTATCCAAATCAATTACTCCTTAATTGAATACTTGCAATGATAAATATGATGATATTAAGGAATATAAGCAAGTATATAACGTAATGCAAAAGTTTAAGTACAAACAACGATTTATAATAGTTCGATCAATCTTTACTTACGTCCACTACCCAAGTCCTCCTTAGGATTCTACTATTTTCAAGTTTGCGAGTGCTTGAAAAACATTTACAATACTAGAATACTTCTAGTCTTCAAAAGAATTCATCTCTTGAAAATACAATCACTAGAGAACCTCTATTCTTCAAGAGAACACCCCTCTCTTAAAATACAAGCAATCACTCTATGTGATCTTCTCAAGATGAATAAAAGATGTAACAATAATAGCTCACAAACAATCCTAGCTTTATGAATAAATACAAAGTATTATCACTAGAGTCATCAATTTGTTGTCTTTTAAACTTCTAGTCATCTATTTCTCAACTTCGATCAACCAAAGTTCAGTTTGGTCGTGGTTTGGATGACATAGCAGGTTTTAATAAAATAGCCGTAACTTCTTTGTTATTTGGGATTTTTATACATCGTTTGTTGCGTGAAAAACTAGAATTCTAGGGTTACAATTTAGGTTCAAGAATTTTTTTATTTGAACTTTTTCAGACTGAGATAATCCCATCTGAAAATTGATCTATCTGGACTGCAGAATTTCTAAAAATTCAACTTGACAGAACATAACTCTTTTTATTATAACTTCTTTAATACTTTGAGTTTGATCATGAAATTAATTTTATTGAAAATATTATTTTCAAGTCTTGTCAATAGACTTAATTTTTTTTGTATTTAGATCTCTAAAACCTGAGATAATCTCTTTTGAAGTTGGCTCAAGTTTTTTATAAATTTTTCTTGAAATTATTCCTTAAATATTCTTTAAATATTGAACTTGTGAGATGTGAAAACAAGTTCTATTCATGATTGAGTATATCTATCAATTATAATAGCACATATATATCATTTTTGACTTGTGAGAATAATCGAAATAATAAGAATTGAATCTTGTTTAAGTTCACTCTTGTGATTTGTGCATAATCATGATTTGTGAACATTCAACATGAAAAAAATATTATGTAATTATGAAATCAACACTTTGAACAAATCATTATACATAAATAAAACTTGTGTGAATACTCAAATGACTTAAAATAAGTGTATATCAAAATATGACCATGTAAGTTGTTGATTTCTAAAATTTTATAAAAATAAGTAAAATATGCAAATTTAGCTTAAGTAAAATATGCAAATTTAGCTTACTTATTTTTAACCACTTTCATTACTTTCAGTAGTATAAATAACATAATGTAAACTTAGGAAAATAATCAAAGCAACTCACAACTTGTATAAAATAAGGTTTGGCATATAAGAGTCAAATACATATAAGAATCAAACAAGTAATGTGTGAGTGTATGGAAGGTTTAAACATATCAAATAATTTTTAAGTTCAATATGCAATATGCAAATAAGTCTAAAACACATATTTGAATTTGAGAAATAAGATTTCAAATAAAAATATAATTATATGCAAAATATAGAATATTGACTTGAATACATGAAATCCTATTTTCAAGAGAATAAAATATATAAGTGTGGAAAAAATAGATTTCATTAAGTGCAATCATGTTTTCTAATAAATATACCATTTAGCATGAAAGAGAACTTGTGCAATACTAAAGACAAGTCTAAAATAAGGATTCATATGATATAGTATATAGATATGCTCAATCAATGTGTTCTAAATTTAACAAAGAAAATGTAGATAAGTGTAACGAACATAACTGAACTTGAGAGTCATGAATTCAAGTTACTAAACAAAATTATACAAGATTAGTACATTGACTTGAATATGATGAAAACATATTTTCATGATAATAAACTATATAAGTGTATAAAAATAGTTTTTATAAAATGTGTACAAATTCTCTAAGAAATATAATTTTCATGATAATAAACTATATAAGTGTATAAAAATAGTTTTTATAAAATGTGTACAAATTCTCTAAGAAATACAACATCTGACATGTGAGAACTTGTACAATGGAAGAATCAATATCTAAATAATACACACACTATTAAGCATGTAGACTAGTTCTCACATGATGTATTCAATGAATTTATACATATGCAATAACAAGTAAAGCATACAATTCATGAATCTAGTATATATACATTAATAAGATAGACAATATTATTAAGAGTATAATACATATATATAGATTTTGTATCAATTAGTGTCATGTGCATATATCAATATTAAGGACACATATAATACAAAATTGATGCCATCAAATATCATCAGAATAAATATTGATCCAACACTTTTGAATTTACCATGATCTGTAATTTTTTAGGATTTTTCCTTTAAGAATTCTTGTTATCTTTTTAAGTTGGTTTTATCTTTAAATTTTCTTTTTTGTGAAAATGGATAAAGAGCACATCTCGAAGATTCACCGAAGAAATTCACACTTTGCTTTATGCATTTCCTCATTTACGTGATAATTAGCTAACTCACAAGAAAATTAAAGAACGATTAGATAGGTTGAAGAGCAAAAGTAACTATCAAAATTAAAAAGTTATTGAGAAATTTTAATTTGCATTTTTTTTGTTTTGAAATTTAAAGTTTGTACAAAATTGAAGCTATATATAAAAGCTATATATAAAAATTTTAATATATCGTATTTTTCTATGTAGTCATACTTTGTGCATATGTGCACTGATACAAAGTATTTTGGTTATCTCTCACTCATAACTAGTAGTGAGAGCTCCTCCTATATTTATAAGTAGATTACATTTGAGGTAGGTTACACTTTGAAGTGTGATATCCAGGTTTGAAACTAGTAAGATAAAGGATGATCATTATTCAATAGTTATTCTATTTTTAATATTTTTTTTAACCGTCATATTTTTAAAATAATTACATTATTTTAACCATCATATTATTCAAACGGTGATATTTTAATAAAAGTATAGATATGTAAAATATAATTTATATTTTAAATAACATGTGAATAATGACTAGTGATCGACAAATTTATGAAGCTCCATGTGATCGACGGATCCAAAATCTACCTGGAAGAAGATGAACCACAACTCTGCCATGACCCTAAAATTTACCTTAACAAAGGGACGAAATGTACTTCTTACTTTATTCATGTAACAGTTGACCATAAACTGCCCTAAAAATAATCAAAGAAAAAGTTCAAGTTTGTGAAGTTAGATAGTTGAATCAAAGGTTTGATCTCGGATATTTCTAAGATTAGCCTAAATTTGGGTTTTATGTAATGGAAAGTTAAGGACTGTCAAAGTAATTGGAAAACTCAAGATGGAGAAACATGTTTGATAAGGATATATTTATCTTCTCCAAATAGCTGTTCGAGAAGAGAAAGAGGCTCATCTCGAAATAATCATGTTGCCCTACATCGTCCGAGATCACCACTCGTTTGTCTATCGCCGGTAGAGTAGTCCACGCTGACATGTCCTCATGACTGAGATATACTCGACCTCCAGTTAGCTCTGTTCGGTTACAATCTCCTCGATCACAATCTCAGTCACGATCTCCGACTATTATGTCATTTTCTATATAGGCCGATAAGTCCAATAATTGCGTCACATTCTCCTTATGTAGTTGAGGTCTACCTATAAAAATCGTTATCTTATCTCCAAAAACAGGAATACCAATTGTGCCTTTGTCTAGAACTTTATTTTATCTAAAGTTTTATTTTCTCTCCAAAAGACATGTCACTGAAAAAAATTTGAGTGAGTTCACCCCGACCAATAGTTGAATTGAAGGTTTATTCTAGTAGGATATTTCTAAGATTAGCTTAAATTTGGGATAGAAATTAGGGTTTTATGTACTGGAAAGTTAAGGACTGTCAAAGGAATTCAAAAATGAAACCCGTTCAAAGTCTTTTTGTTCCCGGCGACCTTGATTCACCTGGTTGGCGCATTCAAGAGTACACGTTTTTGGATTGATTTTAGCAGAATAGGTATAGATCATACAGTGAATGCCCAATCTGCGTCGGAGCATTCATCTGCCTACCCTTTGGGCGGCCACGGTTGTACAATAGGTCATCTTCATCTTGGACTAGAGACACGGAAAAAGTAGAGAGAGAACTTAGATATGAGTTGTTTGTTGAGTCTTTTCACATTCCAGTACTTCTATCAAGACATATCATAAAGTCACGTCAGCACGTAGAATATGTGCGTGAATGAATCAAAGAATGAGCCTCCTATTAGCAAATGTATAACGTGAGTTTTGATGTTCCTTTGCGTATAACCCGTCAATGTCTCGTTAAATAGATTTGAATTTTTATTCAGTTCTTCTCACCCTAACCATTAATCCCCCAGAAATTTCTTTTTAATTAATGCTTGTGTGAAATGTGACAACTCACAATAATTTCAATGTAAAAAAAATTACAGAATAGTTTTGTGCTTATACGTAACTTTTATTCGATTTTACCTTCTAGAAGGAATATATAAAAGCTTAATTT
>BRYE01000006.1:14123897-14126397 GCA_030159115.1 Actinidia arguta var. hypoleuca | reverse complement strand
ATAAATAATGGCTCTCAAAATCTATAACTAAAAAATAAACAAAAGATTACAATTAAAAAAAAAATGATTAAATTTTTTTTTTTAAAATAATAAAAAAAAATACACAAAATTGAAAAAGAAAATGAAAAGCAGCTCCCATATTTTTCTCTCCCTCTAAACATCTCTCTGTACTCTTCTCTCTCTTCCATCATCTATAAAGATCTATCTCCTCTCGGAAACTCTCACTCAACATCCCTCTCTACTATTTTCTCTCTTCAATTACCTTTCTCACTCTTCAAACCATGATAAACCACCCAAAATCACAGGCCCACTCTATGCTTTACAATCCACATTTACAGTCTCCTCTCTGTTCCAAACGTAGAATTCATGAAAGCTCCATGTGATCGACGAACTTATGAAGCGCGATGTGATCGACCGATCCAAAATCGACCTGGAAGAAGATGAACAACAACTCTGCCATGACCCTGAAATTCAACTTAACAAAAGGACGAGAATGGACTTCTTACTTTTTTTCATTTAACACTTTGTGTACAACAGTACAATTCGTCAATGTCTCATTAAATATAAATTTTAATCTTATTTTAGTTCTTCTCATCTTAACCATTAATCGGTCAAACATTTCTTTGTATTTAATGCTTTCATGTCAAATATGACAACTCACAATAATTATGATCCAAAAAAATGATTTGTGCTTATACGTAAATTAAAGGGTAATTTTTATTTTGTATCTTCTAATTTTTATTCAATTTTATTTTCGTTCTTAACGTTTTAATTTATAAATATTTAAATCTAATTTTTTTAAAACGGATACAATATGAACCTTCCGTCCACATCTATTAGAATATGTGGATGACAATAGCCATATGCCACAACATAACCTATACAAGGACAAAAATAATTTTTTAGATGTTTTTGGAGAGATTTTTTTTCGTTTTCAGTAAAATTTTATTCAAATTAAATATTTTTTTTAATTTTTAGCCTTCTCTCATCGAGATGAATCAAAAAAATATAAAATTTTAATTTAATGGTGAAAAAAATTTAATAAAGACAAAAAGAATCTTATATTTATACTAATTTAAAAATTTCAATGTAGTCATATAAGTGACACATGACTATTTTCATATATAAATTTTAACGGATGCAAATGTTGGGCTTACATTGCAATCATTTTTAAATTTCTGGGTCTAATATATTAAAAAAAATTACTATTGTGAAGCTAGTCCTTGCTTGATTGATTTGAGTTTTCTGCCGTGTTATGGCAGGAGTTAAGGACTGAGAATATGAATTTTATTCCCCGTAACGTGATATCTGAGTAATCATATTCAAGTATTCGTTTTTAGTACTTATCCAATAACACCATTTTCGATCTGATTTATCTGATTGGAATAAATAATTTTTTTATATTATTTTTTATTCTATATGTCATTTTTCATTTTTATCATTAATATTTTTTACTTTTCTCGTTCGTATCAATTAAAAAAATCAGAAAAATAAAAAATATATTTTTGAATACAAAACCTACTAAAAATAATATTCCAGATGGATTGTAAAACTAATAATTTGAAAAATCTATTTAGATTCTATTGGCTTTTTATAGGAAACAGTTATGATTTTTTTATTACTTTTTAAATTTTTGTAACTAAGACAAATCGGAAAAGAAAAATAACTAAAAAAATAATAAAAAAATAATTCAAAATATTATTAAATATATAAATTAAAAGAGAAATTTTCATAAAAAATATGATAGAAAGACAATTTATTTATAATTTAAAACGTAATTGTAAAAAATAGTAACGGGACTTTATATTTAGGGTGACATACACTGACCACTCCTGAGATTTCATGGTAATACATAAAGTATCCTTGACATTTAAAATATTACAATGATCTCTCCTGAAATTTGTATTTAATTCAGATGCCCCATGACATTTGAGAAATTACACTAACTATCCCTGAAGTTCCGGGTTAATATACAAAGCACCCCTGGAATGGTCAGTGTATTTCAGGGGTGCTTTGTGTATTAATCCAAAATTTCAGGGGTGATCAGCGTATTTTAAGAGAAATCTGCTACAAGTTTTAAACCTCAGGGGAGGTCAGTGTGATTTCTCAAATATCAAGGGTATTTTGTGTATTAAAGGCAAATCTCATGGGAGGTCATCGTATTTCACCCTTATATTTATAGATGCGGATTTAGTTAGGGGACAATTTGACTCTTCTTTTTAAAATTCTTAAATAAGAAAGTCATCTAAGATTAGTGAGGTCTGTGAAGGAATCGAATTCTTTCTCAGTATGAAATATTTATTTCCATTACAAAGAAAGATAAAAAATTACATTCACATTAAATTATACATCCCAAAATAATATTCTCATTGGTCTCAAAATTCCTGCCATTCAAACGTAGTCATTCCCAAATCTATCAACAAATACTAAATAAAAATACAACGTGTCATATAACCATCATTGACTTCGTCCTACGTAACTTAAAAAATACATAAACCCT
>BRYE01000006.1:14096397-14101397 GCA_030159115.1 Actinidia arguta var. hypoleuca | reverse complement strand
CAACGAACAAACCTAGTCCAAACCGCATGATGAAATGCTCAAACTGGCCAGATAAGAAATTTATAACGTGAGTTTTGATGTTCCTTTGCGTGTAACCCGTCAATGTCTCGTTAAATAGATTTGAATTTTATTTTAGTTCTTCTCACCTTAACCATTAATCCGCCAGAATTTTCTTTGTAATTAATGCTTTCTTGTCAAATATGACAACTCACAATAATTACAATCCGAAAAAAAAATGACACAATATTTTTATTTTATACGTAAATTAAAAGATAATTTTTATTTTATATCTTTCAACTTTTATTCGATTGTATTGTTGTTTTTCACGTTTTAATTTGAACATATTTAACTATAAACTTTCAAAACGGTTGCAATATGAATCATCTGTCTACATCTATTAGAATATGTGGATGAAAATAGCTATATACTACAGCATGACTTGTATAGGGACAAAAAGATTTTTTAGATATTTTTGGAGATATTTTTTTTTTCGTCTTCAGTAAACTTTTATTCATATTAAATATTTTTTTTTTTTTTAGACTTTTCTCATCAAGCGGAACCAAAAAAGTATAAATTTTTTATTTGACGGTGAAAAAATACACAAAAGACAAAAAAAATCTTATGTTTATACTAATTTAAAAACTCTAATGTGATCATGTGAGTGACACATGATTATTTTTATGTATAAATTTTAACGGTTATAAATGTAAGGTTTACATTGCAATCATTTTAAAAATTTAGTATCTAATATGTTAAAAAAATATTATTGTGAAGCTAGTGCTTGTTTGATAGATTTGAGTTTTCTGCCGTGTTGTGGCAGGAGTTAAGGACTAAGAATGTGAATCATAATCCTAGTAATGTGATACTTGGATAGTTATACTCAAGTGTTTGGTGCATTAAAGAATCTTATTCACAATTTTTTTTTAAATTCCATTCAAGCTTTTGATTTAGCTATTAGAAACATTGGGAATTCAATTGGTTATTACTTATTTATCCAAAAACACAATTTTATATTATTTTTCATTCTATGTCATTTTTCATTAATTTTTTTTTACTTTTCTCGTTCGTCTTAATTAAAAGAATCGGAAATATAAAAATATATTTTTTGAACACAAGATACTTAAAACAATATTCCGAATGGAGTGAAAAATTAATCATCTAAAAAATCTATTTAGGCTTTTTGTAGGAAAAAGTTATAATTTTTTATTTTTTTTTTTGGTTTCTATAATCAAGACAAATTGAAAAAGAAAAAATAACTAAAAATAATAATTTAAAACATCATTAAATAAATAAATTATAAGAGAAATTTTAATAAAATTATGATATAAAGACAATTTATTTATAATTTAAAACGTAATTGTTAAAAAATATTAACGTGACTTTATATTTATATATGCGGATTTAGTTAGGGGACAATTTGACTCTTCTTTTTAAAATTCTTAGATGAGAAAGTTATCTAAGATTACTGGGGTGAGTAGAGGAATTGAATTCCTTCTTAGTACAAAAATGTTATTTCCATTAGAATGAAAGATAGAAAATCACATTCACATTAAATTATAGATGCCAAAATAATATTCTCATTCATCTCAAAATTCCTACCATTCAAACGTAGTCATCTTTGTAAATCTATCTACAAATACTTAATCAAAATACAACCTTTCAATTACCATCATTGACTTCGTTCTACATAACTTAAAAAATACATAAACCCTTGTTTTTAGATTCAATGACATCCCAAGCATTGCCTCTCTCATTCGACATAGACTGGTAGACTTCCTAATGATATTGGTCCACCCACATGGTGAGAGATGGTAATTTATGCAATGCCTCATAATTTGGTATCCCTACAATATTTTTTGAAAATTTTGAATCATCAAACTCTTTAATTATCAGGTACATTGTGCTCTAATTTTTCCTTTGGGGTCCCAAGCTGGTGGGCTCTATGAACTCCACAAATAAATGAAAATGAATGCCGGAATGGGACGAAAGACTGAAGACAAACCACATATTTATTTATCATGAAATAGAACAATGAAATCATTTTGTAGAGAACAGTTTTCGACCTTGCTTATTGTGGGCCATAGAATAATAAAACTATACAATAATTTCTATAACATAAATATACAGTGTAGATTCAATCATTGACTTACGTTACGTTTATTTCAGTCTAGAAAGTATTTTTTTTGAAAAATGCTTTTCGGAGAAAACATTTTTTAGAAATGAATTTGTTTTTCGGCGTTTGGCTCGACATGAATTCATTTTTTTTTTCAGAAATCAATTTCTATTATTTTTTGACATTAAAAATCACAAACAATTGAAATTACCAATACTTAATAACCAATAATAAATATAAATCATTTGTTAGCTAGAAAACAAATTATGAGGGGGGTGAAATAGTTTTCTTACTATTTAAACAATAATTTTTCTTATTTCACTCAACCAACTTTGTATGTAGTTTTACTTAATCAAGTTGTATAAATAGAGGACACAGTAATGAAAAGAGAGGGAAAGAGATTGCAAATGATTTTATAGTGGTTCGGCCAAAACGCGCCTACGTCCACTTTCACCAAGATCTTCTTGGAGTTCCACTATCGTCAAGCTTGCGGATGCTTGAAAGAACCTTTACACCAACTAGAGTACCTCTAGTCTTCAAGAGAACACCTCCCTTGAATCACTCTTTAATTCAAACAATGTGAACCTTTCAATAGATTACAATAAATGAAGTGTTTAAAGCTCACTCACTCGGGATTGAATGTGAATACAATGGAGGTTGTTTGTATCTAGAGTGTTAAGATTCTTAAGGTGATTTTGATCAATGCCAAAATCTCGCAATGAATGCTCAAGGATGATTGAAGTATTGAATGCTCAACTGAGAATATTTGTTTAGGATCACTTCAATACCTTACCAATATCCCCAAGAGTTGTTTTAACAGCCTCTGGGTGAATAGAGACGTTGCAGCATTTAATGCTTTGTTTTTGACCATTATGAATCAATCCCAGCCGTTGAATCTGTGATTTTGACGTGTAATTCAAAATTCAAAAATTTTGGTTGGATCGAACTTTACTTCGGTTGGATTTGAGCTGTATTTTCAGTGGCCTTGTTTTGTACTCTGTTATGTGCTCTGTTTTGATATTCTGAACTTCGGTCAGACTTTTTCTGAACTTCGGTCGGACCGAACTTTATTTCGGTTGGATTTGAGCTGTATTTCCAGTGGCCTTGTTCTTTACTCTGTTATGTGCTCTGTTTTGATCTTTTAAACTTCGGTTAGACTTTTTCTGAACTTCGGTCGGACCGAACTTTACTTCGGTTGAATTTGGGTTGTATTTCCAGTGGCCTTGTTCTTTCTTCTGTTATGTGCTCTGTTTTGATCTTCTAAACTTCGGTCAGATTTTTTCTGAACTTCGGTCGGACCGAACTTTATTTCGGTTGGATTTGAGCTGTATTTCCAGTGGCCTTATTCTTTACTTTATTATGTGCTCTGTTTTGATCTTTTAAATTTCGATCAGACTTTTTCTGAATTTCGATTGGACTGAACTTAACTTTGGTTGGATTAACACATGTTTTATAGAGAACATCCTCTGTTTTTACACAGGCTTGTTTTTTTTTTTATAGTTCTTCACAGTTTTCACTTGTGTAGCTCAAGTAATTTTGCTTATAGTTTGTATAATATTTGAAGACTTCATTTATCGTGTGCAAAATTATTTATTTAAAAACTATGGATGCTTTTCGATGTTGGTTAGTCTTTGAGCCATTCTTTCATCATCAAAACTTTATTTCAATAATCTCTCCCTTTTTGATGATGACACAACATGTTTTGAACAATCTTTGTTTATGTTTTAAATCTTTTGAAAGCTCCCCCTAAGATCAAGGCTCTCCCTTTCTTTATGCTTCCAATAAAAATTCATGACTTTTATAATCATAAACACAATCTATATTAGCATGGATGTAAGTATAAGCACAATAACTATTAACATGGTACATATGTACGACATGATATACTTAAGATAATTAAAACATGCATTCATAAGCAACATAACCGTACTTAGAATTAAAAGAAAACTAAGACTGTTTAGCTGATAATTTTTAAAAAAAAACATACTCAGAATAAGTTTTAAGAATAAGAAGAAAGAAAAACAAAAAAAAACTTCTAAGTTTTCTCCCCCTTTGGGGCATCATCAATAAGGAGGATCTCTATAGAAGGTGGGACGAAGGGGTGTTTCACCCGGTGCATAAGGTGAGAATGGAGGAGGAGGGTTAAAGAGATCATACGGCGGAGGAGGCGGATACGGTGGATGCGGATCGAGATGGTTCCATATGCCTACCAAGTTATCCTGAATGTCAAAGAATTGTTGGGACTGTTCTTCTTGTATGGAGTCACACCGATTTTTAATTTGATCAACTCATGAAAGTTGCTCCACATACAAGTTTCTAAGCCTATCCATGTCGTGTCGTAGTCCATAATAATCACTTTCAAGATGACCCATGTATTCGGCTTGTCGTTTTTGATTTTGAATGATGTTGGCTTGTTGGAGCTTAATTTCTCCCAAAGATTTATCTAATCTCCCAAAGTACTCGAGGAACCATTCCTATGGTCCTTGATGTGAAGGCCCTTCTTGAGTAGGATGTGCTTCATGTGTAGGATATGACGTATACATATTGAACCCTATGGATTTCTTCATCTACCGTGTCGGTTGAATATCCCGTATTGTGTTCTTGCTCTAAGTTGATGGGGTCGATTCCACACCCTGCATTTGTCTTTTGTTCTAGGTTCGTGGGGACCCCATCATAGTCCACATTTGTCTCTCCCTCAATAGGAACTACAGCAAGACTGCCTTCAACCTCCATGTCCATCCTTTCTTCCTCCCTTTCTCCCTCATCTATTCCAAGATTTTTGCCCAGCTTTATTGTGCTCATGGAGAATTCTTTATCAATTTTTATACTAGGTTGATTGCTTAGGTTTACGTTGAAGTGTAGAAAGATCCTAGTAAGGAAAGCACCG
>BRYE01000006.1:14088897-14091397 GCA_030159115.1 Actinidia arguta var. hypoleuca | reverse complement strand
GATTTTTTTGTCCCTTTGCAAATTTCTCAAGACATTTAGTTAAATCTGAAATTTTAGAATTGAGCTCATTGTTTTTATTAGCTAATTCATTTGCATTTTTCTTTGAAGTTTCTATTTCAGTGATTAATGATGTAAGTTGTTTTCTAAGCATGTAATTTTTATTTATTATTTTCAAGGATTCCTCATATAAGTCATTGTAATTATCTTGTAAATCGTTGAAGGAGTTGGATTCAACGTTTACCTCAGTTGTATCATCTTCTTTGGCCACAAGGCATAGATTTGCAACTTCTTGATCGCTTGCCTCATTGTCGGTTGAATCACCTTCGCTTTCTCCCCAAGCCGCAAACACCTTTTTGAATTTTTTGAGTTTTTCTCTTGAGCTTCTCTTCTCCTTTCGTATCTTTGGACAATCAATTTTTATATGCACCGGCTTCTTGCATTCGAAACATATGATAGGTTCTTTCTTTGCTTCTTCATCTTTTTCGAAATTTCTTCTTCCTTGTCTTTGTAGAAATTTTCTCTTTTTGAACATTTTGTTAAAGCGTCATGTCAATAGAGCCATTTCCTCATCGCTTTCTTCATCATTTGGCATGTCTTCATTTGTGTGTGATGAGGAGGTTTTGAAAGCAATTTCTCTTTTCTTCTTGCTTTCATTAATTTTCTCATTGCTCTTCATGGTGATTTCATGAGTCATGAGGGAGTTGTAAGGTCTTTTGCTTCCTCTATTGCGGTCACCTTTGGACTTCAACTTCTTGGTAAGCACCTAAGAATTTTTCTCACCATTTCAACATTAGCATAGATTTTTCCAAGAGATTTCAGCCCATTGATTATATCGGTGAATCTAATAAATATTTGAGAAATTATTTCATTTGCTTCCATATTAAATAATTCATATTTATGAACTAGTATGTTTATTTTAGATTCTTTGACTTGGCTGGTTCCTTCGTGAGTTACTTCTAATTTATCCCAAATTTTCTTAACCGTTTCACAACCAGAAATTCGATTAAACTAGTTTACATCTAATGCACAAAATAGAGTATGTATAGCTTTAGCATTATTTTGAACATCTTTTATATCCGTGGATGTCCATTCACTTCTAGGTTTTGAAACTTCTCTTTTTTCAGTTATTTTGGTGGGCATGATAGGTCCATTTTCAATAACTTCCCAACATGCATAGTCATTTGCTTGAATGAATATTTTCATTCTAGCTTTCCAATAATTGTAATTGCTACCAGAAAAATGTGGAGGTCTAGTAACTGACTGTCCTTCGGTCATGTGTGTTCCTACGACATTGGCCATGGATCTTTTACTCCTAAATTGTTAAATCCAAAATTAGAGTCCTGCTTTGATACCAATTGTTAGCTAGAAAGCAAACTATGAAGGGGGTGAAATAGTTTTCTTACTATTTAAACAATAATTTTTCTTATTTCACTCAACCAACTTAGTATGCAATTTTACTTAATCAAGTTGTATAAATAGATGACACAGTAATAAAAAGAGAGGGGAAGAGATTGCAAACGATTTTATAGTAGTTCGGCCAAAACGCGCCTACATCCACTTTCACCAAGATCTTCTTGGAGTTCCACTATAGTCAAGCTTGCAGGTGCTTCAAAGAACCTTTACACCAACTAGAGTACCTCTAGTCTTCAAGAGAACACCTCCCTTGAATCACTCTTTAATTCACACAATGTGAACCTTTCAATAGATTACAATAAATGAAGTGTTTAAAGCTCACTCACTCGGGATTGAATGTGAATACAATGAAGGTTGTTTGTATCTAGAGTGATATGATTCTTAAGGTGATTTTGATCAATGCCAAAATCTCGCAATGAAGGCTCAAGGATGATTGAAGTATTGAATGCTCAACTGAGAATATTTAATTAGGATCACTTCAATACCTTACCAATATCCCCAAGAGTTGTTTTTAACAATCTCTGGGTGAATAAAGACGTTGCAGCATTTAATACTTTATTTTTGACCGTTATGAATCAATCCCAGCCGTTGAATCCGTGATTTTGACGTGTAGTTCAAAATTCAAAAATTTCGATCGGACCAAACTTTACTTTGGTTGAATTTAAGTTGTATTTCCAGTGGTCTTGTTTTGTACTCTGTTATGTGCTCTGTTTTGATATTCTGAACTTCAGTCAGATTCTTTCTGAACTTTGGTAGGATCGAACTTTACTTCGGTTGGATTTGAACTGTATTTCCAGTGGCCTTGTTTTTTACTCTGTTCTGTGCTCTGTTTTGATCTTCTAAACTTCGGTCAGACTTTTTCTGAACTTCAATCGGACCAAACTTTACTTCGGTTGGATTTGAGCTGTATTTCCAGTGACCTTGTTCTTTACTCTGTTATGTGCTCTGTTTTGATCTTCTAAACTTCGGTCGGACTTTTTCTAAACTTCGGTCGGACCGAACTTAACTTTGATTGGATTAACACATGTTTTATAGAGAGTATCCTCTGTTTTTACAGATGCTTATTTTTTTTGATAGTTCTTCACAA
>BRYE01000006.1:14078897-14081397 GCA_030159115.1 Actinidia arguta var. hypoleuca | reverse complement strand
TGGTTATTTGTTTTTAATTTTTTTTATCAGTTTTTTTTATGAAATTTATTTTTTTCTTTATCAGCTTTATTTTTATTTCAGATAAATATTTATTTTTATTATATGTTTTTATTTTTTATTTGCGTTTTTTTTAATTTTTATATAGTTTTTATACACAAAAATAAAAAATAAAAAACAAACATAGAGAGAGAGGGTGGGAGAGGGCAATATCGTAAATACATATGGGGGACAATTTTTCCCCCTGTCAGAGGGGGCGGGAAAAGCAGCTCCCCTAAGGAATTAATGACCGCACGAATAAGGGAAAAGAGGGCCCTTTCAAATAAATTGATGTTAGGCAGGTCCCAAACAAGCCGAGTCGAGTTTTAACGTTTTGATTTGTTTATTAAGATTTTTGCAAGTTTGAATTTGAGCTCAATTGAGTTTAGAGTTGAGTGAAAATATAACGAGCCAAGCTCGAGTTTGTACACGAGCTTTAAAAGGCTAAGTAAATTATACATTTATATAATTAAATAAATAAGATTATAAATAAAATTTTATTATTTATTATAAATAAATATTATTTTTTTTTACGAACTATCAACTATGTTCTACACCTTATATATAGCGAAATATGTAGACTCCACTCAAGCTCGATTTGTTTATTAAATAAGTCGTATATTGAGACGCAAACTCATTTATATATAAAATGAACAAGATTTGGTTCGTTTGCCGAACTTGAATCTTCTCGCGAATGGCTCAGTTCGTTCGTACCCCTAGTTAGGTTTAGGGGCAGTCACGGAATCGTAAATCGAACCAACATGTTCGGTTGTGCGATTTTTGTCGCTCAGTTACATGGATAAAGACATAGAAATATAACTTCTAAACTAACAAAAATCACAAAAAATAAAAATATAATCTAAACTAATAAATTAAAAATTATAAACTAATAAAAAAATTTTGATTCCATTTGATTCGATTTTAAGTAGCAAGGTTGTTATTTAATTCTAACCCAAGGCGGAAGCAATTAAGGACTAAGGGACACAAGACCCCTAAATATGGTATTACTACGAGTACCTTATGTTTAAAGAAGTTATATTAATTAGACTCTATATAATTGAACTATTGCCCATTTTAAATTAATGTAGAACCCCTATATTTTTTTAATTTTGCAAAAATGTACCACTTATAGACTAAACTAAAGATATGATAACAATGAAAAAAATAAAAAATAATATAATTTAATAAATGAATTTATGATTTCTATTATGATAACAAAAGCTTTTAGTAGTATGAAATTAACATTTTTAACTTATATGATATTTATCACTAGTAATTGTCCATGCTCATAGGCACTACGTAAAAAAAAAAAAAAAAAAAATTTAGACGTACTCGTTAGAGTTTTAAAATCTAAAAAATAGATAACATATAAACATCATATAAAAAATGTATTACATGCATATACGAAGAGATACATTGTAACAAAATGAAAAATAAATTAGAAAGTACAATAATTTTTTAAAAAAATGTGTGTTTATTTTTTTTGTGTGTGGATCCCTCTAAAAAATAATTCAATAGGTAAAAATATGCTTAACTTTAAAAAAATATTTCCATTGGATCAAAATCTATATGGGTCCCCACACATTTAAGTAGAAGGAAGTAATAGTTTTGAAAAAAAAATTTATTTAAATATTCATTTGTACTCAAATATTTTTATTATAACCATTAGATAAATTAATTTTAATAAATATAAAAAATAGATGTATGAAAAAAACTTTCCTTTCTATTTGATATAATTTTTTTTATCTGCTTTATTTTTTACTTTTTAATTTTTTTAGTGAATTTTTTTCACTGATTAATCAATATTTGATATTTTTTTAATTTCTTTTGATGAAAATAGTCTAAAAATATAAACAATTATTTAAGATAAAGTTCATTAAAAAAAATTATTTCTAAATTAAATAGTTTTTATATTTTTAAACTCTTATCGTTAAAATAATTAAAATAATATAAATAATTAATCAAATAGTAAAAAAATTATTAAATACGAAAAAAACGAAAATGAGAAGGGAAAAAAAAAAGTGTGTTTTAATTTTTTTTGTATGTGAGTTTCACTAAAAAAATAATTCAATGGGTAAAACATATATCCATCTTTAATATTTTTTATTTATTGGATAAGAATCTATGTGGGTCTCACTAAAAAAATGATTGAATGGATAAAATATATACCCATCTTTAAAGATTTTTTGTCCATTGATAAGAATTTATGTGGGTCTCATACATTTGAAAAGAAGAAAGTGATAATTTGGGAAGGAAAAAAATAATTTCAGGTAAAATCTCAGTTGTTGGATTAACTCAAATGAATTTCAACTGTAGATAGCAAGAGATAGATTTAGAATTCAAACGTAGTTGTGATTTGTATTATAGATATTCTAAATAAAATGTATGAAACTAAAAAAAATTCAAATCATATTCTACCCGAGTTTCATTCTTTTTCTGAATCTTATTACACCTCTATCTATCA
>BRYE01000006.1:14053897-14058897 GCA_030159115.1 Actinidia arguta var. hypoleuca | reverse complement strand
GAGGACGTCATTGAAATCTCCTAAAAGGATCCATGGGAGGTCTATGGTAGAGTTGAAATTTCTCAGATTCTGCCATAGGGGTCTCCAATCCACAACCTTATTGGGACCATAAACAAAACTAGTATAGAACTTCTTCGTAGTAGACTTGCATGTTACTAGGCAATGGATTACCTGAGAACTACTATCTACAACCTCTACACTGGCCTTTTCACCTCTCCATATAATCAGGATTCTACCATTTGGGGAATGATGGAAGTTGTCCACCATCTCCCAGCCTCTAAACTTATTCCTCAAAATGTCCAACATTCTATGCTTCCTAATTCTTGTTTCAAGGATGCCCATAACATCTATTCTATTCTTCTTTACATGATTTAGTATCCCGTTTTGTTTTAGAGGCTTGTTAAAGCCTCTAATATTCCAAGACGAAATAATCATTAAGTACCTTGGGTAGGAGATGCCCCCCCTTGCCCTCATTAAGGTCAGCACTGTGTGCTGCCTTCCCACTCTTTTCCAAGTTTTTTTTTTCCTTCCTTTTCTTTGCCTCCTCCCCTTTAGCCATCTGCTGGCCCTGGGAGGATGATTGGGGTTTGTCCTGAGCTCCGTTCGCAGTACTTGCAGTTATCGGTTTTCTGGATAACTGCAGAGTACCTTTCTTGGTGGCAGGCTCATTAATTTGGACTTTAGGGTTTTGCTTCTTATCATTATCCTTAACCCCACCCAATCTAGGTCTACTTAGGTTATTGTCTGAACTGGGATTAGGCCCCTGAAGTTGGACCTCTAAGTTTACCTCCTGGGCCTACCTTAGATCATGGATCTCAAGACTTGGATCACTTTCAATAATTTGAGTAACCAGTTGTTCAGCAGTAGGAAGATGCTCTACTTGGTATTCCTCCGGTCTATTCTTATTTTTCCTACCTTGTTTTATCTTCCATTCTTGTTGGGCAGTTGAGTTTGGTAGAACAATGTGTTCCTGTCTCAATGCCTCTTTTGATACCTGGACATTAAGGTCCAAAACCTACCTATCCTGACCAACATTGCTTTCACCTGTCCTCTGGGCAGATGTGCCTATATCCTGGCTTTCCTGCCCAGATAAGCCTTTGTTTTGGACCCTATTACCCTGTCCTGCAGGGATTTCTTTATTTGCCTGTTTAACCTTTATCTGTTCTACCACCTTGCATGTGCTAGCCGCATGCCCCAACACTCTGCAATTAGAACAAAATTTTGGTAGGTTCTCATAATATATCTTCTGCTTATGCATCTCCCCAGATGGCAGCTCTACCTCAACGTATTGAGCTAGTTCTTCTGCCACATCCAACTCTACAAGTGCTCTAGCATAGGACACTCTTTCCCACCTAGCTGTGAATTTATCCATGCTTATGGGATTCCCTATCTTGGAACATATCTTTTCTAGGGAGCTATTTCCCCATAGTGCCAGAGGCAACTTGGACAATTGAATCCATACTGGGAAGCAACTTAAATCTTCCTCCTCAAAGGAGAAGTATTTTGACATGGTTTTTAGTAGAAGGGGTCTACCAAAAATCATATATGGGCCACCTTGTAACACCTTGGTTTTGGCATCTTCCTCATAGAATTCAAATATAATCCAGCCACTTGAATGGTGGTGGATACTCACTTCCACCTTCCAACTAGCGACAATTAAGTCCAGAGCTTTTTTCCCAGGAAATCTACCTCCAAAGTACCCCACTAGGCTATGTTCCCACCTACTGGCAGCCTCTGCTACATCCTCTACTAGTATTTTGACTGGACCCTCACCCACCTCCACTTTTTTTAGAGCTATACCCTCACTCCTTTGGTTTCTCCCCACAAAGAGGCTGGACCAGGGTTTTTTTGGTTCTTGTGGGTGGGTCTGGTTACCTACATGAGTAGGTGTTGCTTCCTTATCCAGGGATTTCTTACTCCCTTCAGAACTACTATCAGAGGCATCTTCACTCAAGGAGCGTGAAGATGCCTCTGACCCTTCTATGTCTTCTATGTCATTGTTTCCTTCAGCTAAAACTTCACCATCCTCCCTAGCATCATTTTTATTCCTACTGGTATCTGGGGCTACAGATACACTTTCCGTTTTCTCCCTAATGAGGCTTGGGGCTACTACTGTCCTTTGTTTGGCTGATTTAATCCCTGGATTACCAGTGGCCCATCCTACTGGCATGGTTTCTGTTCTGGCCAGAGCTTTTGCTAATAGTGGGTCTGATAAAAACTCCAAAACTTCTTTAGATGTAACCCTTATCTGCTATTTTCCTATTTTTCCCTTTGGCCATAACAAAGACGAAAAAATTCAAGGAGGGGGGGATTAGGACTTACAGATGGTGACCATCATACGCCTATCTCATGACTCGAGTGTCTGTTCTCTGGTTGCGTCAACAGGCTCCGACTCTAGCCCCAGATTCGACTTCTTCACTGTAGAGTGGACAACCGAAGTTTCCGTCGAGGCCCTTCACGGTTAAAGGAGCTTCTCTTCCTCTGGATGAAGCAGCTTTACAGATTATGGCTCGAATCGAGGATCTGAGTGATGACCCAAGCCACCAGATGTACGTGCAGAGTACAGAGATTGAAACACAAATCTACATGCGATTCGGAGTGAATCTGGGATACAACAGCTTGAAGATCTTCTTGACTTTGGACCGAGGTATTCAAAGTACACCCACCAGGATTGGAATCTTTAACCAGGCAAGACTCCTAGGGTGAGCTCCCTCGCAATCAGATCTGAGAATCCAGGAGTCCACCGCGGAAAAATCTTGCACAGTTTTGAGAACCGAGAAGAACCAAACGAATGCTCACAAATTTCGCCCTAAGAGACTGTTCAAGACCAAGTTCAGAGGGAGAAATCGACAGAAACACCACAGAAAAAGGATCTGCTCGTTTTAGCACAATGAATCGTCCTTATTTCCACGGACTCGGAGAATCAGTGAAGATTCAGGAGTTAAAGAAAGAGACAGACAGTGAACCTAAGCATCTAAGATCTCCTGGCATGAACACCGAGAGTTCTAAGACGAGAGCTTCTCTCTCTAAACTTATATGGAGTGGAGTAGGTATTGTGGTTACCTTCTGTTAGTCATGCTTTTGACTTATCTTTATCATTTGATGTATTCTTCAATTAAAATTAGACTTTTAATATAAAATTAAAATTAAATTAGGCACACATAAACGTGCAAAGAAAGCACTTAAAAACTTTTCTGTGTAGTTTTGAATTCAAAACTTATGTGTGGTACCCTAATTCAATGTGTAGGGTTTTGACCCCTAGCTAATCTCCCACATAGGAGTGTTGGGATGATGCCGGATATGAACTGCGAGCCATTAACTTAGAGGTTGAGTTTACGTCCTTTACCACTTTTTTTTTTCCTTTTCTTTTTTACATGTTATCTTCAAAGAATAGGGCATACTATTTTACATAGTTTGACTAGATGCATTGAACTAAGTGATTGAAGCACTTTATTTGATGCTACAAATAACTGATTTTTTTCTAAGTTAAGAAGAAAAAAATTACTCAAGGGCAAGACTTGCCTCTAGTTTATGAGACGAATTGAACGGAGCCGTGATTCCTACCAAATACCTTACATCGACGATCTATTTGGTTTGTCTTAGTTTATTCATACAAAAAATCAGATCGATAATCAAATAATTTATACGTTATTTCATTATTAAATATCTAAATGTAACCATTAAAAAGTTCTCTCCAGGCCCATTGACTCATTATAATTCAAGCATTACAATATCAAAAGAACACAGACCGTCGACGGTCTGCGTTCTAAGACAAACCAAAAAATAAGTGTCTTTCACGTGTCATTTCTTTCCCTGTTCTACATATTAAAATGTTATAATTTTTCTTTTACATCCATTTTTTTGAAAAATATTTTTAAAACATACTCATCAAGATCTATTATACAAGTCCCGCATTGAACATGAAAAAATATAAAAATTATCATTGAGAAAGTATTCAATTTCTCAATGATAAATACGTTTTTGGCTTTGTAAAACAACTTACTACAGTATGACATAGGAGGAGTTATATTGAAAAGTTCCTTATTGTTTTCCAAATTCAATAGAAAATTGCTCACTAATAATTTCTAAAGCATTAAAGAATTTTGCTGTAGCAAATACCGAAAAGTTTTCTGCACATTTATTAGTTTTTAGTGCGAGTTTATAAATAAAAAAATGTAATGAATTTTTTTTCATACATTACGGATAGAAACACACAGAGAGGACCAAGCAGAAACAGAAAAAGAGAGAGAGAGAGAGAGAGAGGGATTACCAGGGTCCAGAGAGAAGGTGACGGTGGAGACGACGCGATAGCCGCGTCGGAGACGTCGATCGGCCGGAGAAAGAAAGGCCACCAGACAGACTATCGATCGTTGAGGCACGCGGCGGTGGCTACTGTTTGTATTGCGAAAGCGTGGAGGGAGGGAGAGAGAGAGAGGACAGCATAAAGCTAGGGCTTTGTATAACGGGAAAAGGGCGAAAAGATAGAGAAGTGTAAAATTAACTCCTGCTCGCATGAAGCGGCGTCGTTTTGTTTTGTTTTCCTAGCTTATGCTTCAGATTTTCCCAAAACAAATAAACTCTTTTACTCTAATATTTTTGCCTCGGTATCCCTTCCTGACGCAAAAAAAAATAAAAATACAGTTACTTCTCTTTTTTTCTGTTTGGAGGTTTATCAAGGCAAATACTCGTATTTTATCATGAGATAATAAGCCATTAACAAATAATTGGCTTTTTACTTCAGCCAACTATCTCAAAGCAAATGTTTTAAAATAAAAAGTCATTTTTCTTGAAGTGCACTCACCTCGGTATCTCTCTAGTTCTAATATCACTCATCACCACCCTCCTTGTTCAACCTCATCCGAGGGATGCCAGTCCTCTCAAGATTTGTCACTTTGATCAGATTTATCAGCTTGGAAATTCAATTTCAAACACTGAACATTTAATTCGTGAGACCCCGATTGGTGCAGCGACTGCCTTTGCTAAGCTTCCCAATGGCAAAA
>BRYE01000006.1:14021397-14028897 GCA_030159115.1 Actinidia arguta var. hypoleuca | reverse complement strand
ATCTACATTTTGAAACAACAAGAAACACGCTTTAGCACTCAAGATTAATTCAGTTATACTGATAAAATAATGCACCATTTGGATGCAGAGCCGGCCCTGCATTGAAGTAAGCTCATCCCTAGGCTTTAGGCCCCCTCAAAAATCCAAAATTTGGGGCCCCAATTGTTTAGAGCAGTTATATAGTGGCCCATAATAAAGAATTAAATTATGTTTTAATAAGAGGCTCAATTTTAAATAAAATGCCCAATTTCGAATAAGAGGCCCATTTTTCACTTGTACACTAGTGGCGTCTACCAAAAACCAATAAAAGGCAGAAAGAAAGTGAGATAAAACAGGGGTTCGGCTGTTCTTATTCTTGGCGTGAAGAAAATAGGTTGGAGAAATCTATTGAACTTGCTACCATGACTTAATTTCTTAGGGCTCTCTATGTGTGTGTTTTCCTTCTTAATATTAGAGCCTATTAGTATGATATTGTTATATTATAGGAATTTTTGTTATTTGATGTGAAATACTATTTTTTTACTATGGTTGATTTGTAGTTCTTAATTTTAAACCTTGATAAATTAAATAATGAGATTATTCTTGGAATTTGCAAATTTTGATTAGTGGAGAGGATTGTTTACTGAATATTTGGATTGTGAATTTGATTGTCCAACATCATGTCTAGGAAGTATTTGTTTGGATTTGAGAAAAAAGAAGAAGAAAAAGAATAGATAGTTCAATATCAAGCAACAACTAGAAAGCCTGAGTTGAGCTTAATTAGTACTTTTGCAAGAAGAGTGAATTTTAGATGATAATACTTTTGCGTTATTTTAGTGATAAGTAATATTGTAAGTTTAAATTTCTATTACACTTGACATTTTGAAACAAAATGGGTTCAGGGTTGAATAAAGAAATAAAGACGTAGTTTCTTAAAATGAACGACGCAAGTGATTCATGGAGGAATTTCAAATGAACCGAGTCACAAAATCAATTCAAATCCGTCCATGTTCTTAAGTTTGTTCTTGAAATGTAGACCCACTAGAATACAAATCTGAAATACGAACGGTTAAACTTCTCAAGTAGGTGATACAATTTCAGTTTCACCAGGATGTGTGGAGCACCAGGGGTCCTGGTCTGTCCGAACCATAATAAACTCATCAGCTGGGACGGAGTTCACTTGACACAAGAAGCATATAAGATCATGGCTGAATGGCTCATTCATGAAATCTTACCAAAGCTTCAGTGCTCTGTTTAAGTCGATTTTGAATGCATTAGGTTTCTATAGGAGATAGTAATTAGAAAGTACTTATTCATGGAACAATTCCATTCATTTTTTTCAGCCCGTAAATAGGCTTGTCAAAGAGTTATTATTTTTTAAATTGTTATAGATGGTTTTTGTTAATGTGAATTTTTTTAGGTTGCAGTTTTGGCTAGAAAATTAGAAGAATAGACAAATTAGTGTTGCAGATTCTCACTAGAGCAGGATAACAAATAACCTACATGCAACAGTGGTTAAAGGACCAATAGAAACTAGGGTTGGGAATTTTCGACACGGCATGATAACACGATTCAAACCATACACGAAGTTGGCGGATTAAGGTTGGCTATTTATGAGACGAAACACGACCCAACATGACAAATGCTAAATGGGTCATGTTTGTGTTGAAACCACTTAACTCGAAATAATTGGAACTAACGTCAACATTTTGAGCCCACATAACATGAAACGCATTGTGATTTGAATATCAATGACAAAACCTAATTGCAACTAACAAGTGTCAACATTTTCAACACATTGGGTCATTAATGGACAAAAAAATAGAAACATAAAATAAGCATTACAAGTTCAAGTTTTTCAGAGGACTGGGAAGACTAACAGAGTTGGCGTTAAAAACCTAGAAAAATGAGTTGGCGTTGGGTATTTCATCAAGAATCTCACAGTTACGTTCGGGTAAATTGGATTCTACAACCTACGGAGGGTAAGCTTCCAAATACAAACCATTTTGATCTCAGCAGTCAGCACCCCCCCAAAATTAATTAAATTTTTATTCAAAATAAGGACAACAACAAAAAAAATAAAAGACTTCCCTGCATTTTCGTAGTTTCAAAGTTTCAAAAATGTGTAGTTAATAACTTAATGTATTGAAATAAAAAAAATTGAAGACATCGTTTTCAGAATGACCCCCTTTTTCCTATTTTCAAATAAATTTATAGCTACTCATAATGAATAATTTTAAAAACTTATAAATTTCATACTTTGATTTATCAATTTCAACGTGAACAATCGACATTGAGTGTCCAAAAATGAAAAAATAGAAAAATAAACTAAAAATGAAAGGAGTATTAGGCCAAGAATATGACTCAATTCACTTTTTTTTTGTCTCGTACTATTAGTTTTAGTTAGTCAAAAATAACCTAAAAATAAGCTATTATTTGTCTCAAAAGAAGAATATGACAGTAAAGATCCATCACGTTCTATTTTTTTACTAGTGACCAAGTGCACCTGCTTTCAAGGTCAAAAACCGAGAATTGGAATCGATTAGTACAGTGATGTCGAAATTCTCTCACAACCAAACGCATAAAACCATAATAAGCACAATCACAACAATTTGACCTACCAAAAACACGATAAAAGCTCTGAAATGGAAGTTCAATGATATTTAACCAAGTGACAGCATCAATGCAAAAATCTCTAATTCACCAAACAAATTTCGAAAGAGTATCAAGGAAACATGGAAAGAACTATAATCTTCAATGAGAGCACCCAACTAAAGAGACAGACTGGTCGTCAATCCTCATCCTCACCCTCGTTCTCAGCAATGTTGAAGTACCTAAGTTCATAAACACTTTGATCTTTGTTGGAAGCAATCACACGGAGCCAATCGCGTACATTATGTTTCTTCAAGTATTTCTTTGTCAAATACTTCAAATACCTGAACAGCACAACCCAAACAAAAATGCACTCATAATTGCAAATATACACAACCATACAACAGCACCAACAGAATCAAAATTGGACCATCCATGACGTATGTTGAAAAAAAGTAAAAACAAATTGATGCACTGCAAAGAATATAATGCAAATAATGTATTGGACCACCTAGACCTGCAACTCCGTGCAAACACTGTTGTAATTTCAGGGTTTTTAGAAACCATAATTACAATAAACAAAAACTAGAAAACAATAACTCAATTTTGTACTTAGGTGACAATTGATTGGTTGGGTAAGTTGGGTTTGGGGAAAGTAGGTACAAGGTTATCCGAAAGATAGAGAACGAAAATTGTTTGCCTACTTTTGTCATCACCAAGCAACTTCTAATTATCTAATGAATATATTTCGCCCACTATTTCAAAAGAAGCTATACTTCCCTTAGATTACCCTATATAGAAGTAATGAAGCTATTAAAACATTAACATTAGGCCATTGATCCGAACTTCTACAAACATTGGTAAGCTAGTCAACAGGGCATCTCAAAAAAACGCACCACAGTTCACATAAAGCAATGGACAAGTCAGCTTGCTCAATCATTTAAAACCATTCTCTTCATATCCGGGATTAAACTTCTTGGGTCCTATTCTATCATTTTAGAAACTAAAAAGTGTGCAGAAACAAATGAAGTAATGAACAATTCCTGGGCACTTAACTTTATCGGTCTAAATGAAGAGAATCCGAAAAGATGAAAAGAAGATTTTTTTTTGTGTTCATAATATATCTTCATTGACATTCCTTTACATTCCTTGCCAACCCACAACAAGAAATCAATGATGGATCATTTGGTCGTGTATGACATCAAAAAAATACACTTGATTCATCTTCTCCCAATGTACTCGTAGACAGCTAAACAGCTGCTTAAATACAGTGTAAAGGGCCCTTTTCGTGGATCACTACCCTAATTTCCATTGCAACGTGTTGGAGTTGAAAAGGAAAATGTAAAAGGAATTTTTTTGGAAAAAAAATAATCTGGCAAAAACCTTCAGGAAATAAAACTCTATTCATTTTATTTAGTCCCTCTTGAATGAAAATCCACTGTTTCGAAATCTATCCTTTCCATCAATATTTTCCAGGGAAAACGCCAACAATTGGAAGATTCGGAACCTTGGCATATCCTATGCAATTATCAAGTAATCAAACCACAAACACAACATACTTCAATCCAAAAGAAGGTCTTTAATAAACATTTTACCATAAATAGGCCCAAAAAAGGTCAAGTGATAGTTTAGATCCAAAAATCTCAAATCACACAATCTAATCGCATCCAAAATGCAAAAACATACAAAAGCATTCCACTCAATGCGCATGCATCGATGTGCATAAAAGCAAATACGATTTGCAATATATACATACATACAGCCGACCGGATAGATGATAGAGTTACCGCTTGTAGACACTACATTCGGAGGCGACGGTAATTATTAGACCAGGTAATCAAACATCAAACCACAACAACCCGAATTTCAAAGGGAAAACAACAGGTCTATACATAGCCATTTTATCAGGCATAGCACAAAAAGGTCAATTGATAGTTTAGATCCAAAAAATCTGACAATTACCACCTTCCAAAGTCAATCAATAAATAAAATCGTTCCACCCAATGTGCATAAAAAGCAAATACAATTTGCAATATATACATATACAAGTGACATTAAACATCCAACAACAACCAACAGAATTGAAAGGGGAAAAAAATTAAAAAAAATAGCCTTTAAGTAGGTATTTCAGATCACAAAAATGCTAATTGATAGTTTAGGTTCCAAAAATCTCAAATCAAATAATCTCATCGCTTTCCAAAATGCATCAACGTGCAGAATCATGTAACCGTATATTGCATATAGCCGACATATATGTGGTTATATACACAGCATACACAATGACACATATATACTTATACGAGTGGTGAGGGAAATGATAGATTTACCGCTTGGAGAAGGTACTGTCGGAGGTGACGGTGAGCTTGCTCTTCTCGCGAGTGACGGTGATGGAATCGCCCAGGGCACCGGCCTTTCCGCCGACCTTGATCCGCTCCTGGAGGAACTTCTCGAGGGAGGCGATGTCCATGATCTTGTCGTCCACCGGCTTCGTACAGTCGATCGTGAACGTCGCCCCCTTTTTCTTCCCCTTCGCTCCGCCGCCCGACGCCGCGCTCCCGCCTCGGGTCATCTTCGTCGACCAACTATGCCCTACCCAAACACATAATCAACATCACGAAAACAGTAAATATGTATGTGTGAAATACATACAAGTATAGAGATATGAGAGAGAGAGAGAGAGAGAGAGAGAGAGAGAGAGAGAGAGAGAGAACTACCAGAGTGATTTTTTGTTTGAGCTGGACGTGAAGTTGCAGTAGAGAAATAGAGATGATGGGGGTTGTTGAGGTTAGGGTTTGTTTCTGTAATTTGTGAAATGAGGGCCCATGGGCCTTCGGGTCAGCCTGGTCCGACCTGCAGAATCCGAGATAGCCCATTTTAAGGGGAAAAAAAGAGGACAAAAGTGCATGTCTAGAGAGATGGCAATTCTGCCCAAACTTAGAGTCCGTTTGGCAACAATTTTTTTTTTAATTTTTTTATATAAAATAAGAAGAAGAAAAATCAATCAGAGTTATTTTTTTTATTTTTTTATTTTTATTTTTTTGCTTAATTTTAGCTAAAGTAAAGTCATAAAACTAAAAAATCTAAAAAATTTTAACCTTTTTAATAATAAATTTTAAAAAATTTAAATTTTAAAGATTATCAAACGGAGCGTTAACGAGGATAGGCGGAATTGACAGTTTGAGTACAGATTTTACCTGATTTTCAGCTCTATGACAGCCGATACAGTAGAAGTGATGAAATACTATACTCGACCCGAAATCGATATATAATAAAAAGAGACAAATTCCGTGAGTTTTTCAATTTTTTTGGGCCTGAAAGCTCACTCTCTATCTCTACCCACGTTCACAAGTCCAGTGACCGCGGAGTGGCTTATAAATCTAACCAACGTGGGTTAGAGAAAAAGGAATGGGTTTTAGAATACACTGAAAAGTCCTAATCGTGTCAAATCCACCCTAATAACTCGAGATCTGGCGCACACGAAATCCTCTCTGATGGTAATTACTTATAATGCCAAAAACAATACTCCCTTTTTTTAGGGTAAATTTCACTACCCTGAAGTTTTTTATAAATATAAACACCTCCTCTATAATTTTAAAAATAATATTGATCTTCTTTATTTTTAAAATTAATATCAAAATTTTTCTTAAAGATAATTTTTTTTACAAAAATAATAAAATTTCTATTTAATTTAGTGCTTTCAAATTTTTTTCTCAATACAATAATTAAAATAAATAAATCTTCTCTCTTTTTAAAAAACAATGATAATAGAGTTTATTTTTTTAAGTATGTTTAGATTAGGAGCACTTAAAAAGTAAAATATTTAGATCAATTTTTAAAAAAATAAATTATTGATAAGAAAGTTTAATTTTTTAAATATATTTTTATTAAGAGTACGTAAAAAATAAACTATTTAAATAAATTATTTTTAAATAAATTACTTATTAATAAAAAATAAAAATAGAGTAATTTACAAATAATGGTGCCTTGAAGAATATTTATTTATTTATTTTATTAGTATATTGAGAAAAAAATTGAAAGCCCTAAATTAAAAGGCAAGTTTGTTATTTTTTTACAAAAATTAGCTCCAAGAGGAATATTGACATTAGTTTCAAAAGTAAGAGAGGTCGGTACTGTTAGCTAAACTGCAAACTATGAGGGGAAGTGAAATAAGTTTGCTTAAGCTTAAAGACCAATTAAAATATTTTTCTCAAAACTTATGCAATCAATATTCTCCTAATAATAGCAAGCACATACGCAATTTAAAGGAAAGAAGAGGAGAGAAAGAGTGCAAACGATTTATATTGGTTTGACAAATTTCGGTCTACGTCCACTCTCCAAGCTTCTTCTTGAAAATTCACTATTTTAAAGCTTACGGATGCTTGACAACCTTCACAAACACTATAACTTTTCTAATCTTCAAGAAACTTCCACTCTTGGAACTTTTACAATCACTTAAAGTGATTCTTTCAATAAGGTACATAGATGAGTAACTCTTTAGCTCACCAACTCTTAGATCAAAAATAAATACGATGAAACTCTCGTCTAGAGTGATCTAGCTCTTCTAATTTTTACACAACTCAAACTCACAATGAATGATCAAGGAATTGAAGTATTGAATACAAGTGATTGTAGAAATTTAAAACACTTCAATACCACTCCAACCCCACCCACCCTAATGATTGAATTTATAAGTTAAAAACTGATTAGAGTCGTAGCATTTAATGCTTCTGATCTAGTCGTTCTAATTGAATCCCAGCTGTTGGATCTTTGATTTGAACGTACAAGATCAAACTTTCAAACTTCGATCAACAATTTCGGTCGATCGAACTTGAACTTCGATTGAGTTTGAATTAGGATTTCAGATGCTTGCTTATTTTGTCTACTGAGAAGTTTTGAACTTCGGTCGAGAGTTTTTCCACTTTCGGTTGA
>BRYE01000006.1:13993897-14003897 GCA_030159115.1 Actinidia arguta var. hypoleuca | reverse complement strand
GCACCAAACAACAGACATAAGGGAGCAGTTCTTTCTTTCCGCTACACCATTCTGTTCAGGAGAATAAGGACATGTGAGTAGTTGTAAGATGCCATGTTTGTTAAGCATGGACCTAAATTCATTTGAGAGATATTCACTAATATTATCAGATCGAATATGATAATCTATAGTATGGTACTGAGTTTTTATCATTTGTAAAAAGGCAGTGAAGATAGAAAGAACTTCATATTTTCTTTTCAACAAATATACCCAAGTACAACGAGAGTAATCATCAATGAATGTGACATAGTAGCGATGATCAAACAAGGCAGTAACAGGGGATGGACCCCACCCATCAACATGGACAAGAGAGAAAGCACTATCACAATTATGCATACGGGGAATATAACTAGAATGGGTGTGCTTAGAAAGTTCATAGATTTCACAATGAAAATTAATTGTCTTGCAAGTATTACTCAATAAAGTAAAAGTAAGCAAAGATGTTGAAAATTGACATGGCCTAAATGGGCGTGCCACAAATTTAAAGATCTAGACAAAAACATAAATGACTCAAAGTTAGGCAAAATAGGTGCATGAAGACTGGAAGACGGCCCCTCTCCCATAGAGGATCCCTAAAGCAATAAAATTCATCACGATCATATCCCTTGCTAAAAATCTTTTTCAAAGTTTGATCCTTTAAAAGACAATAGTCATATAAGAATATAATAGCAAAGTTAAGATTTTTTGGAGATAAATGAACAGTGCCCTTACTACAAATATGAGTGGTGGATCTATTGGTAAGACACACAGTTTGACTTTATAGAGTGACCAAAGAGAAAAACACAAATAACTCACCAATTGTGTGATCATTAGCTCGAGACTCCAGAATTCAAGTAGGATGACCAGACCAAACATGGAAGTAGTAGGTGTACCTATGGTAATTGTAGTGGTATGCTCGGCTAACGAAGTGGAGGTACCGATGTGAAAGTGCAGTGAAAAAGATAGAGAGGCCAACTGAGTCTGAAGTTGACTAATCTGAGACTAAAATTAAGTGAAGTCAGGAGCAACATAGCTAGGAGTAATCTCGGCAACAACATCAGTACGAGAGATAACTTTCCCTTTGCTACGAGAATATTTCTCTCGTAGCCAGGATGAAACATAAAACACCGATCCTTAATATGTTTAGGAGCCCGACAATAAGAACAAATATGTCTATTACCAAGACGAGAACTAGAGGTGGCAACAAAGGCCATTTGATTAGGGACTTGAAGGGGATCAGATCCCGTAGCGGAAGCACAATTCTAAAGGCCATCTATTTAGGGATCTAAAGAGGATCGGATCCCATAACGAATCTCGTTGTTGCCTTTGGCCTCTTACAGTAGCTGCTGCTACCTGGGTTATTACTGTTTGTTGGTCCCTGATTGCCGCTGCTAATTGCCTGCCTACGGCTGCTGTTTGCCTATCCGCGTGCCTAATTGCCGCTACTACTACAGCTGCCACAGACGTGGACGTGGATTGCTGATGCCACTCTTGTGAAATGCTGCCTGCAACGGCTTGTCGCGGCTGTGGGTTGCAACCTACTGTGACTTGTCGTGGCTGCCTACAAATTCCAGCAACCTACTTTTTACAAAATCCTAGTTCTAAATGCTTTAGGACTTATTTTTTTTAATTTCCTAGACTCTTTGATCTTCTCTTATTTTTTTTCTCAACCCTAACAATCTATTTAAAGTGTGGGCCTTCAAATTTTCTCTCAAAAAATTCTATAGATAATTTTTATTTAGATTGGCAACCTTTATATCATATATATAGGTTATGTCTTCTACTAGGACAAGGATAAGGATCTTAGGGAGTTCTAGTTTAGCTTCAACTAAACTGTTAAATATCTTAATTATATCACAACTTAATTTAATAATTTAATTAATCCAAATTAATTTCACTAAATAATTTGAATTACACTCTAAAATAAAATAACTAAAATATCATTTGTCACTATTTTGTCACAGTAATCAAAATCTCTCTCCATGGATACCAATAATTAGGTTTGGATTAATTAACTGTCTATCAAAACCTAATTATTTTTAATCCTTATGATTCATAATTTATTTCCCGTTCAGTCATCAAAACAATAAGTCTTCATTTTGACACACAATTTATCGAAAAGACCAGATCCGGATTTCAATGACTCAACTAATAAATTAACTCATAAATGATACCCTCTCTATCCTAAAAGATGGTGAGATTTTATATTGAGAATTAAATATTCCCAAAGATCTAACGATGATTACCCAAGATACCGAAGTGTTGACCTCAATTAGCCTCATTCATTGGTAAATCAAAGTAAACAATATTAAGAACTTGAGTTCACAAAGTTCACCATTCTTTCAGGATTAAGAGTCAATCACACATAGCGAATTTAAGATTTTATCATAAAGTGATAATTTTATATGATATACTTTCTTACGATGATCTCGTTCTGTGTATTCCAAAATACACTAATACTTTAATCAAAAGTCACCTACTCTGATGATTGAGATAAACTATCATATCATATAGAAGTTAACAGTATTATAGTATTTGCAAATGATACGTCCAAAATCATTACCGATTACGAACTCAATTAAAGTTACTAGGATCAACGGTTAATATCTCCCGTGTGTAAATATCATTTCTACACATTTATCGTATCTCTAGATAACTTTAGGGACATCTCATCTCATAATATATAATAATATCCATATTATCTCATGATACAATAAAATAACATCCAATGTATGATAAAAATAAATTCTTATTTTAAATAATAATTAAATATTTGAATATGTGGGCATACAATTTTCAATAGGATAGACTCATTATAACTATAGAAGGGGACTGAATCAATCGTCGACAACGCTTATCACTATCAATCATAACAAATGCCTCATAAAAGATAGGGCATGGGATATGAGTTTAAAATCTAGGTTCAAAGGCATTCAAACTTAGGTTTTAAAAACATCAAAATTGATAAGTTTGTTTTCGATTGAGGCGCTTGGAAACAAGAGAAACAGTCTTAATCTAAAACTCACTAAGGGGTTCATAATGAGCCAACTCCTCCCATCGTGACTAAAGATAGCCAAAAAACTCAACAATTAAAATATCCCAAGTTGCTTGGGAGGCACGAGCAATCTCCCAATGAAGGGTCAAAAATTCAATCGACAATTGAATTTCAATAATGATTTATGTTCTTAACGACTAATAAAGAGACCCATCTTAAGTCACTAATATTTTTCTATTTTAGCTTTCCTTTTCTCTGATCAAAAGGGAGAAAATAATCTAGTTTATAAAACATATAGTACACCAATTTTGCTCTCTAAAAGTTATAAAAGTAAACTGATGAGTAATGTGTTTGATGTTTAATTAATCTGTCTAAGAACTTTAGGAATCTTTTAAGAACAGATTGTGAAAATTAATTTCAGAATTTTTTTTTTTGATTTTTTTCCAAACTGTTTAACTATTTTAATTATTTTTTTAAATAAAATTATTTATGCTCTGGAATTGGGTTATTCATTATTTGAAAAAAAAAGAATCTGTTTTCTGATTTTTTTTTTTCTCAGAAATTGTCTAGTTTCTGAATAAAGAACAGTCCAACAACTATTTTGAGAAAAAAAAATTAGAAAAGATTTTGATTTTCACATAAATTGTCTAGAATTTACTGATATTATTTAATAATTATAATTTTAACCCAAAATGCTTCAGTGATTGCTGCTTTAACTCATAAATTTTAGTAATTATAGATTGACCCCAATTCTACCCAATTTTCAAGAAAATTATAGAATTTTGGTAAATTTTATCCTATTTTTGGAAAATTACAATTTTATTCAGATTTTTAGAAAATTATAATTTTATCTCAAATTCCTAAAAATTATAATTCTTAACTCCTCGGTGGTCAACTATGCGCGGTTTGACCTTGATCGGAGTTGAAAGGCTACGGTCTTAGGCAGTAATGCACGACTGATCTTTGTTGAATAGGTTGTTGAGACCTCTATTCATGTTCAATCGGTTGGGGATGCAGAAAAAATATTCTGTTTGACTTGAATCAGTAAGAGAATTTTTCTCAATTAGTTGAAAGTTTAATAAATTAGATTTTTTCATGAATTGAGTGTGATTATGTTTAGATTGTTAATTTATTCAAGTTGTCGATATTGTTAAAATCTATACATTGATATGTGATTGATCTTTTTCAGGAAAACATGTCGACTAAAGTTGTTAAAACGAGCACTCAAGTTCTAATTTCTGTGAGGGCTGCTGCTCCAAACCTTCGTGTTCCATCAATTCCGATAACTCATGTGAATAAACTAGGAAATTTTGGTGGGCCTGATTTATATCTTACTATGTTAAATCTCGTTGGATGCTTGATTGAAGAACCTTTAGATGTGGCTGATAATGAGATAGTTATTCAAAAAAAGAATACTTACTATCTTTGCAAGAATTATATTCCCAATGCCTTAGAGGACTCTTTATACTCAATGCACAATGTGGCAAAGTCTACTAAGAAAATGTGAGAGTTCTTAAACAAAAAATACAAGATCTAGGGGGTTGGTTCCAAGAAGTTTATTGTTGGTCGGTTTCTAGGGTATGTAATGTTAGATACGAGATCAGTGACGACTTAGTTCATGGAGCTCCAAGTTCTCATTAATGAGATCAAGATAGAAGAAATGCTTTTGAGTGAGGCATTTCTGGTGGCTGCGGTCATTTATAAGCTCCTAGAGACATGAAAAAAGTTCAAGAGTTATCTTATGTTCAAGAACAAGGAGATGACATTAAAAGCTCTATTCTTCAAGCTCAATGTTGAGGAGAAAAATCAGGTAAGAAACAAAAGTACAAAAACCTTCTACATGGTCAATGCTAACATAATGGAGTCTGATTAATCATCTAAGACAACAAAATCGAAGGATAAGTGGTCAAGTAACCAAAGAGGCAAGGGTGTCAAAACCAAAAGGGGTGATTGTTAAGAAGCCCAAAGAGACGTTTCAGGGTACATTCTTTAATTGTAACAAGTTCGGGTATCGTGCTTCTGAGTGTAGAAAAACAATGCAAACTTGAGCTCACGCACATATGATTGAGGTCGTCACGAGCGGTGTACATAATTTCAATCTCTTGGCAATGGTTTCTAAAGTAAACATGGTAGGATCAAATCCACAAGAATGGCGGATAGACATTAGGGCTACACACCATGTCTATTGTGATATACGAATGTTCAATACCTTAGAGCTAGCTTTAAATGGTGAAAAGGTATTTATGAAAAATTTAGCCCCATCGAATGTTGTGGAGATAGGTAAAGTGATCCTAAAAATGAATTCAGGAAAGAAGTTGACTCTAAATAATGTGTTATTCATGCCCAAAATTCAGAAGAATCTAGTGTCTGACTCGCTATTGAGTAGGCATGGTTTTCGTTTGGTCTTTAAGGCAAATAGAGCCACTTTTATCTAAGGCTGGAATATATATAGAAAAAAGTTATATGACAGATGGTCTATGCAAGATGAGTATAATGACTGTAATCCCTTAATAAGAAGAATTTCTCAGTTATTTATGTACTTGAATCTTCTATTTTGTGGCATGGAAGACTAAGATATGTTAATTATGATTCTATGCGTAGACTAATTAACTTGGATCACATTCTAGTATTTCAAATTGATAAAAATCACAAGTGTGAGACTTGTGTTGAAGCGAAGTTAACAAGGTCTTCATTTTACTCAGTTGAAAGAAATACCAAACCATTGGGTTTAATTCTGATGTGTGTGATTTGAAGTATGTACAAACAACTAATAACAAGTATTTCATTACTTTCATAGATGATTGTACTAAATACTTATTATGTGTACTTGCTAAAAAGTAAGAATAAAACTTTGGATAAATTAATTCTTTATAAGAATGAAGTTTAGAATCAATTTAGCAAGAAGATTAAGGTTGTGTGAAGTGACTGAGGTGGTGAATATGAATCACCATTTGGTGTATAATATGGCGAATACAAAATTATTTATCAAACCACTGCACCTTATTCTTCTCAATAGAATGAAACTATCGAACGAAAAAATCGTACTCTAAAGGATATGACAAATGCTATGTTGGTAAATTCTGGGTTGCCTCAGAACATGTGGGGTGAAAGTGATTCTCATTGCTAATATCTTGAATGTAGTGCTTCACAATAAGTTGGACAAAATCGTTATGAGTTTTTTAAGGGTAGAAGTCCTATCTACAATTTCTTACAAACATGGAGATGTCTTGCGAAGGTGGTCGTACCTCCTCGTAAGAAGGAGAAGATAGATCCGAAAATCATTGATTATGTGTTCATTGGTTATGCATAAAATAGTAATTCATATCAGTTTCTTGTGTATGAGTCTACAATTCCATATATTCACCAGAAAACCTACATGGAGTCTAAAAATGCGTCGTTCTTTGAACACATATTTCCATATACATCCATTGGTGAGTCTAATTCAGTGAAACGGACTCTGCATCCTACAAATGATAGCAGTCGAGACCAACAAGATGAATTTGAAATGAAATTGCGACATAACGAGAGAGCTAGAATGTCCATCTCTTTTAGTTTAGACTTCCTAACTTATATTTTAAAAAGTGAGACTCGGACATACAAGGAAGCTATTAGCTATCCTAAAGGTCCTTTGTGGAAAGAGGCTATTAAGAGTAAGGTTGACTCTATTTTGCAAAACCATACATGAAAATTGGTTGATTTACCACTAAAAAGTAAGCCTTTGGGTTATAAATAGATCTTCAAAAGGAAGATGAAGGCAAATGGGTCAATTGATAAGTACAAAACTAAGCTTTTTATCAAAGGATACAGACAAAGGGAAGGCCTAGATTACTTTGATACTTACTTACCAGTCTTGAGAATTACATCTTTTCGGATGATAATTGTGATCGCAACTTTGCAAAATCTCAAGATACAACAGATGAATGCAAAAACAGCTTTCTTGAATGGAGATTTAGATGAATAAATATATAGAAATAACTTGAGAGTTTTTTCGCACTTGAAAAAGAAGAAAAAATCTATAGACTTGTAAAATTATTGTATGGCCTCAAGCAAGCACCGAAATAATGTCATGTAAAGTTTGACAATGTTGTATTGTCTAGTGAATTCAAAATCAACAAATGTGATAAATGCATATATGTCAAAGACACAAACGAAGGGTACGCCATTTTCTGTCTTTACGTTGATGGCATTATTATTGTTGGTAATAACGATAAAGTTATCTAATCTACCAAGAACATGTTAAATTCAAAATTTAACATGAAATATATGGGCACAACAGATGTGATTCTGGGTGTGAAGATTACCAGAATATCTAACGAACTTGCACTTTCTCAGACACACTATATTGATAAAATTCTAGTAAAATTTAATAAGTCTGATATGAATGTGGCAAGACTCCAGTACATGTAAATCTCTATTTATTCAAGAATGGGTGGAAGATGAATCTCAATTGGAGTATTCTCGTATAATTAAGAGTTTAATGTACTTAATGAGTTGTACAAGGCCTGATATAGAATATCAATGAGTATACTAAGTAAATATACGAGTAATCCAAGAAATGATCACTAGATAGCGATAATAAGATTACTACACTATTTGAGATATACTCATGATGTTCGACTGCATTACACCAAATATCCAGTAGTGCTAAAAGGGTATTGCGATGCAAATTGGATATCAAATATAAAAAACTCAAAATCCATGAGTGGATATATCTTTATCCTTGGTGGCGCAGCGGAGTCTTGGAATTCTGTCAAACAGACGTGCATTGCATGATCTACGACGAAATCAAAGTTTATTGCTCTAGATAAGGTAACTGAAGAGGCCGTGCGACTATTTCAATTTTTGGAGGATATTCCAAGATGATCAAAAGTTATGTCTGTGATTACCATTCATTAGGATAGTCAATCTGTGATTGGTAGGGCGCAAAGTAATATGTATAATGATAAGTCTAGATATATTCGTCGCAGACATAATATCATTAGACAGTTGCTCTCATGTGGGGTTATCACTATTGACTGTGTGAAGTCAAAGAACAATATTGTAGATCCGCTTACCAAAGGATTACCTAGAGAGTTAGTTGATCTAGCATAAAAAAGAATAGTTTTAAAGCCTATGAAAAAGAAATGTATCATGAAGAAAATCCCAACCTAGTTGACTAAAGATCCCAAGATCTAGATTTAATAGGACAACCTACTTGCGTATATCTACCAATAATCATTGTGGAGTTATATAACTCCTACTCATGCCTATGATGCAACAATGATTGTAGATAAGGTTAATCATTAGATTTTAATGACTTTTTGTGAGAGACCTCGACCTGTGAAAATAATATTTAATTTTAAGTGTAACCAATATGTTTTCACGGTGAAATTATACATTTGTATTACTTCACAATTAGGTGTAAAACATAACACGGCAATGCAACACGTTGAAGACACGTGTTAGACACACAGGGAAGCGTGCATGTGTGTGCATGGAGGATACGTGGCTACACGCACGAGGGACATGTGGCAGCCATCTAATGGTGTGCATGGGGGACAATTGTGACATGTGTCACCATGCATGTGGAGGAGGTGCATGGCTATCCATGTGTGTGTATGCATGGGACATGTGTGTGGGTGTGTGGCGCATGTGCATGGCTGATATGTGGGCAAATGTGCCAAGTTTGTGGGTGTCATGTGCAAGAACAAACAAACAAAAAAAAAACTCCCACTTTTAAGTGAATCCTAACAGCAGCTTCACAAAGGAAAAGAAACAAACAAAAAAAAAAGCAGAGGTGCAGAAAAGAAAGAAAAAGAGAAAGAAAGAGAGGAGAAAAGAAAGAGAGAGGGAGAGAGAATGTTTGGAGAGAGCTAGAAATTCAAGGAAAAAATTAAAAAACTTGAATAAGGTATCAATTTTATATATTTCAAGTTTGATTCATATTTTTTTATAATCTAAAATTATTATGAAATTAGAAAAAAAAATTGGATTAAATTATGATAATCAAAAATAGTTACACACTTTAGAAATATCTGAATATTTTTTAGATGATACATTTATATGTTTAGTTGTTGAGTATTTAATTTCAAGAATTTAAAATAAATAAATTAATGCCCAAACAATTCATAAATTGAGTTGCAGTCAGCAAATTTCTATGCAAAATATCCGAATTATTAACTTTAAAAATAGTTTCCTACCTTGAAAAATTATAAAATTTTAGTATCATAGCCATGAGACTATTAATTTAACGGTTTGAATATTAAATATAGGACCCGAATTCAAGGAACCATAACCTACAGACGTAGAAAAGTTAGAAAACCCACTTTTGGTAAGTCTCTTATGTGTCTTGTTTACTTAAATTTCATAAATAAAGCATGCGCTGTTTGAACTTGTTGAAATTGATATTTTCTCTATGAATATATGTGAATGTATGTTATGAATGAATGCATGATGTATTTTGACATGCCATAATTATGAGATAAATGAATTAATTTAAAAAATATAATTTTAACGACACATAGTTTAAACAGTCCCCCTATGCTAGGGGAACATAGTATAGCGGGTGAAGTAATAAGAGTGAGATCATAACCATATAATCATGGATGATATCATGCCTTATATATTTATTAGGGTCGCTTCCTAAGGAATTGGTGGTTGTCGAACGTATGGTGTCTATATAAAAATACTTGATATAAAATCAAGAAAAATTGGCCTCGATGAGTCAAGGATTATGATAAAAGATCGGCCTAGATGAGCCGAGGTTGTGAAGAAACTATTTCATGCTAAAATTAATTCATTGACTTATAATTTCATGGTCATTAATAAATTTGACATATATTGACTCATACTAACCTAGTACTTAAGACATCGTCGTACGTAAAATTATAGAAAATCTGGACATTAAGGAGCACGAGTAATAGAAAAGACTGAGCCTGTTTTGCCAATTGCAAGTATGTAATAGGCTCTCACAAGGGAATGTTCAAGGTCAGAAGCTACCTATCCTAT
>BRYE01000006.1:13936397-13946397 GCA_030159115.1 Actinidia arguta var. hypoleuca | reverse complement strand
CTTGTCGTGTAAGTCATCTTTTGTCCCTTGACGTGTCGGGATCTCCGTCAGTCGTTGTGTCTCAAACAAGCTTTGGTGCAATGATCCTACCGAACTTGCTGTGGAGCGACAACCAAGAAGCAATGCTTGCCTTAGCTTGGCCAGAGCTGGTGTTTCATCTCGATCGAGCCTCGACGACCGAGCTTGCTGTATAGTGACAATTGATCAATGGTGTCTTCCTTAGCTCGTCCAAGGATGACACTTGGTATTTTGTCCCCTTACAATGCCCTTCAGTTCGCATAAGTTGGATCAATGCTAGTCGAGGTCATGTGAGTTGTATGTCTGTGAAATTTGAAGTCGAAGCTTTGTAGGGTAGGTGCGTCAATACCTGCAAGTTGTCATTTCCCTATATGGGTCTATCACTTCATTATACTGTGGGGCCACGTGTCGAGGTCTGATTTGCCCCAAGCTCGGTTTGGGCATGGATTCTAGAGTGCCTATTTGGGTTGTTTGGTTTGGACGCGTAGTGAGCGAGCTACCATGTGTTCATTTCTGATTGGTTCGTAGTGGAATTTTGGCCCGCCAAACGTCGTGCTTTAAGGGCATGTTTGGTGATTTTTTCCCGCCTTTTGGGGCTTCTTATGAAAGGCCTTTCATTTTCCTTGGCACTATTAGAGTTATGAGAGCTTTAGAGAGAGAAAGTGCATACCTGATGATGATCAGAAACATGAAGATGAAGCTGCTACACAAGAGCTTGGAGATTTGCATGTGCCGAGTGGACCAATGACACGAGCAAAGGCAAGAAGTATTCATCAAGCTATGGGGAGCTTGATTGCTGCCCATAAGGATTTAAAAGGCTTGTGCGAGTTTGATTGTGTGGGTCAAAAAGCTTTTAATTCAGTAGAGCTTCCAAAGACCTTTAACTTATTGACTTGTCATGAGTTAATTGAAGGCCCAAACCATAATAGAGTTAACGCATAAAAGGGCCAGAAGAGAGGGGGATGGTGTGTGAAGCAAGCCCAAGAAGCCCAATGGAAAAGAAGTTGGCGCTATCTTGGAGTAGAATACAAGAATTAGGCAACTTTTCTTTTGATAGCATTATTTTTGATTTTATTCAGGTTTCCTTTTTAATGTTCTTTAGTTTTGGAAAACTAAATCTAGCTTGGTCCTCCAATTTATTTACTTTCCTATTTTTGTTTAGGCAAGTTTTGACATTTTAATTTTTCCTTTTTAGTTAGTCTTTAGTTTAATTTTAGCAAGAATCTTGTTGTCCTTTAGAACACAACCCTAGCCCTATTTAAGGGAGGTTCACATCATATGTAAAAGAGTTTTTGTTTTGCAATACAATAGGGTGAGAAGTTTTTTCTCCTTTGTTCTTTATTGAACTCTCAACGAACGAACAAGTGTATTAGCATGTAACGTTCAAACTCAATTGATATTATTGGTTCTTGTTTTATTCATAAACAATGGGTCAATAATCCTTATTTTCTTGATATTATTGGTTCTTGTTTCTCTAAACAATGGGTCAATAATCCCGTTATTTAAATCTGTACTTGGCGATCCAAGAATTGAAACGATATTGATCAACGAGTTTCAGAACTCTCGTGTGGTTCGTATCAATACCATCCTAAGAACTACTGCCATCCAACCACCGTTTTTTACGTCGAAATTGATTTTGACGCCGATTTTGACTTTGCTCTTCTTTGTCTGATTATTATTGTTCTTCCATAACCATCTCTATGAGTTTCTCTGACCCATTTTTTCTCTGCGAAATTGTTTCCAATTGTTGTACTTGTTGCATCATTCTATTGCGGCTTGATCCATCTGAGTGTTTGTAGTTCTAGAATCCTCGTTGTTGTTTTTGCCTTTTGTTGCCCATCCACCATTACTGTGTGATTAAAGTTTCTGTTTTGTGTGATTTGGGTTACTCCCAACCTATTACCCCTGATGAAGCGGGTCTGAGCTTCCCTTGTAATTCTTGATGGCTTGTTAAAAACTTTGAAAAGTCCTCCTTGTAAGGTTAGGGTTTTATCCACTCAAGTCCTCCTGCTGTCGACATCAATCGAGATAGGGGGGCTTGAGAATTTTCCCTTAGAGAAATGTAGGTGTACCTCATGGGACAAAGTACAGAGCTCGCTCAGAGCTCGCTCGGAGCTCGGCTACCTTTTCCTAAATGCCAAACCTTATACGCTAGAGCTCAAAGTTCACGAGGAGCTCGGCTAACTATGCACCCAAATGCTCGTTATAATTACGTAGTTGAGCTCATTCTTACTATTTACTTATGCTTTTAGAACATGGAGTTAAACCGAACTCAACTATTAGCTCCCACCGATGACGCACTTGATCATTTTAGGGATGCCCATGACATTCCAGACAACATGCAGATAGAGAGACCACGACTAAATGAAGATGCCAACGTAGTGAAGGGGCATAAGAACTACATCCTAGTTCAGACTTGGTTGATCCACCAAGTAGGTCTCTGTTTCCCGATTAGTCCACTGCTAAAGGAGGTTATGGTTCGGTGTCGACTAACCTTCATGCAAGTCTCGGTCAATTTCGTCTAGATCGTGCTCACGATCGATACGCTAATGATAAAGAAGATCTCTGGTTCAATGCCTCTGATATGTTGCACATGTGTAGTGTTGTACGCACGATGAAAGAGTCCCGTACCAACCTATACACAAGCAATCATTATCTTTGACTTCAGAATCCCAACAACCTCATACAAGGCTTGTGACCGAGATCCCTGACAAAGACATGTAACTTAATGACTTCGTCTGAGTTTCTGGATCCTAGGAATTTCAAGTTGGGGATGATGGTCTTTATTCTTTTCCTTTGACACAATGGAAGCCTCCCTTATAGTAAGTTATTTTTCATACTACTATTGCTTTGACTTTGTAATGTTTGTATAAACCTGTTATGTTGCTGATCTAACCTTATGACATCGGTTGTCATGTTTCAACTCAACAACTTATTCGTGAAGCGGTCTGTGCAGTGCACCTAGGCTATTCGAAGGTCAACAACTCTGGCAAGTCTCGGGATGTGAAAACTCTTCTTCGGTACGAGCCAATCTACCGTCACGTTATCCCGCACCTAGCTGAATAGCTCAAACATGTAAAGTTTCGTTCTTTGTGCATTTGGGAATGAGCTCCTCATTGTTGTCAGAGGGCCAGTCAAGCTTCCACCCCTACTCTTTCCAACACTTAGGGTTTGTCGAGTTTGTTTGGGTTATCGAGTAGTGAAGAAGTTAAAGAAGGAGAGGAGGTGACCAAGGTGAAGATCTAGATCCTACCGAGGTAGTTGCCCCTACTCCAATTATAGTTGCCCACATACTAGTGGTCAGATTTGGAAGCTGCTAATGACCTTGGCTTTCCCCTATTTTGCCTGCGGTTAGGGATGAAGTTTATCACTCCTTTATTGAAGGTGGTAGTGTTGATATCAACTCGGAAGAGGTTGATATAGCTCCAAAGCCCAGGGCGCTCATCCAGAAGAAACCTAAACCAACGGATCCTCTTGTTGATGTCCAAATCCTGTTTTAGTCCAAGATCTAGTCCTAACTTTTGCCTGACCCTACTGAAGTACAACCAAGCTTACCAAACTCCTCCCTCCTTAGAAAATGCAAGAGGAAGGCACCTAATGTGGGCACTCCCATGATGAAAAATGAGGGGTGGAGGAGAGGGGTCGGCTAGTACCCTAACTCCCACCGAACCCCTTGAGGTATGGAATCCCAAGTTTGTTGCTGCCGAGCTTGGGCAGCAAGTCATCACGACTAACATTTCAAAGGAGCATGAGACTTGCTTGGCCCAAGGATAAGTTGTCACGCTTCCACATGACGTGGCAGACATTGTTGTAGAAAGTTCGATCGAGTTCATCGATCTGAATGTGATGCAGCACATTCAGGTAAGGATCTTTACCTCAGTCATAGTATATCATTTGCTTTTGAACATTCAATCATTCTTTATTTTGACAATTTCTCACTCGTTTTCCAGAGCCTCCAGAGAGCGATGGCCATCTTGGAATGGATGAAGCACTACTCCTCTAAGGCTAAGAAGGCTTTAAAGAAAGCCAACAGCCTGAAGTCTAACCTGAAGAAGACTAGGGAGAAGCTCGCCGTTGAGGAGGCAGCTCGCAAAGCCAACGATGAAGCTACTGCTAAGTCCAAGCTTGAGGCTGATGCTGCCCAAGAAAAACTTTACATGGATTTACAGGATTTGGTCGAGCTCCAAAAAGTGGACATTAGCCCGGGGTATGAGCAAGTATTCAACCATGGCTACAGCTTGGCTAAGAATAGGTGGTCGAGCTTTACCCTAATATTTTTCATGAAGGTTGGCTCGCTTGTCTAAAGGAGTTCAAAACTCATGTAGAGCACCCAACTTGGACTATAGCAGCACCTGAAGTAGAGCTTCTGGACCTTCTTGAAGTTTATTTGCCCCTTATTTTGCCAGACTTTAATGAGAAGGAATATATGAACTAGCCGTTAGAAGAGGTATATGAAGGTGCAACTGAGGTTGGCAGCGCTATTGCAGGCAATGAGCTCGGGGCTAGAAGAGATGGAGAAGGAGCTGGAGATAAAGATCAAGTCATCCCCAAGAAGTATAATGCGTTTGAAAGCCTTAGGGGGATGGTCCTTTGGAGTTTTTTTTTTTTTTAAGACTTGTAGATATTTTTGTTTTTGGACATTTAATGTTTGTAAATTGTTTTAGTTTAATGAAATGTTATTTGCCTTTCTCCAACTCATTTTTTACTCTTGTCTTTATCTTATCTCATTTTTGCCTTTGTATGCTTGAATGCTTTAGGATTTCCGAGCTCGATATTCCAATAGTTTACTAATGCCTTAGAGAATATCCGTTTTATGCATTGCCATGGATCTGTAGAGGTTTTGAGCTCAGTGATCTGCGTCCCGAAGACCAAGTCATGTCATGCTTAGCAAATTTTAACTATTTGCATGCTCATAACGTTGACGTAGTTGTTCTATCGACTTGTCTTAGCTCAGTTTGAACGAACACATGCCTTAGCGAAAATCTGTTGTTTTGCATATCTTCTTATTTGAATGCTCCCAAGCTTGGTATTCAAACAACTCGTCATTGAGTTATGTGCATGCCTTAGCAAAATTTGGTTGTTTATGCATGCAATAGCGTAGGTGATGCTTTTCTCCAAACCTGTGCATTTTAAGACATCTCAAAGCTAGTGCTTGAGAGCAAGTTCGGTGGAATAGCCTCACACTTCATTTTAAGACACATCACACTCATGCATTGAGTAGGTCGGCTATTAGTCGTGCCCCCACTAGCTTCAAGCTCGTGCTCGAATAGCTCGATCGACTAGTCTCGTGTTGTTTTAAGACATCTCAAGCTCATACTCATGCTCATGCTCATGCTCATGTCGGCAATTAATCACGCTGCTTTAGGATCTTAATCTTATGCTCGAGCAGTGCGCTTTTTGTTAGGACCACCTTAGCTCGTGTTTAGGTAAACGAAGAATGGGTCTTGGTTATTTTGGAAAATTTTATTTTTAGAAAAACTTTTTGCAAAGTTAATAGTGTTTTGAAATGATCCTTCAGCAGAGCTATGTATATTTTCATAGTGTCTGGGAAAAAATAAGTCAAAAACTTATGGAATGATAAGAATGCTTACATAGCTAAAAATACTTATATTTGTTTAAACTAGGCAAACAAAGAGTTTTATTAATGTCGTGACGCCTAATACACAATTTTTATAAATACCAGCTCGGTGTAGAAAAGTTACATTTTGTTGGTAATATTTTCTCAAGTTGTGGGAGTGCTAAGGTCTCAGGACTTGCTTGCCTCAGGATCCTCAAGATGATAAGCTCTAAGCTGGGCGAGCTTAGTTATCTTGTATGAACCCTCCCAATTGGGATCAAGCTTCTCATATACCAGGTCTTTGGTATTTCCAACAACTTCACCTAGCTCATTAAGACTAGAATCAATCTGAGGTGGTTCATTCTTGATAGTTGCCTCGTAGGACAGAACTCGAAGTTCGCAGTGAACTCGGCTAACTCTACACCCAAATTCTTGTCATGATTACCAAATCTAGTAAATAATCCCTAGAGGCAAGTCTTCTTCCAAGGCGTCGTCAGTTTCGTTGTCGCTTCGGTTGAACCTAGGGTTAGGCCTAACTTCGTATTAATTTGCTTGAGCCTTTTTTTGATCAACATACTCATTCAGGTGTCTATCCTGAATGAGCTGATCCAGGAAAACCTTCAAGGCTTTGCAATTTTTGGTTATGTGCCCTTTTTTCTCGTGAGAGGATCATTTCCACCATTGATTGCGTTTCCTAGGATCTCTTCCCATGGGGAGGGATTTCTTGAAATATGGCTTGTCTCAGGTCTGAGATCTGAGTAGGGAGTTTGTAAATTGGAGGTGTCTATCCTGAATGAGCTGATCCAGGAAAACCTTCAAGGCTTTGCAATTTTTGGTTATGTGCCCTTTTTTCTCGTGAGAGGATCATTTCCACCATTGATTGCGTTTCCTAGGATCTCTTCCCATGGGGAGGGATTTCTTGAAATATGGCTTGTCTCAGGTCTGAGATCTGAGTAGGGAGTTTGTAAATTGGTTTTTTGAAAACTACGTTGATACCTTGCCTCACACGGCTTTCATAGTCTGACGGACTTTCTCTCTGCTTCTTGAATGACCCGTCACCTTAGGATGAAGACCTCGTAGCCCGTTTCGCTTGTCGGAAGTCATCCTCTAACAGAGCGAACATTCTGACATGACTCATGAGGTCCCGGAGGTTAGTTGGATGATTAAGCATATGGTCTTCTCAAAGCTTGTACCTGACCATGCCCAACTCTTTTGAGCATTCCTGCATTTCGTTGTACATCTCCCAGTAGCTCTTGTTGTAATTGCGGAGTGATTCGTTATTCCCTTTTCAAAGCGTCAGAAGCGAGCTGACCCCCTTTAGTGCCTTTATGTTGATGACGAATCGAGCCACGAATGACTCGGCAATAGACCTTGTAGGGAGCTTGTCAAACCACTTTAGTTCGAGGTATCTCAGGCTCAATGGAAACACCATGCACATATGTGCATCAATATGGTTCTAGAGTGCCATCGTCTGTTTGACATGGCTAACATGGGATCTTGGGTCGGATTTTTTGTCATAGAGTGTAAATTTTGAGGGAGTGAACTTTTTTGGAGGATCCATTCCCTCAAAACTCTGGAAAAAATGGGGTCTGGTACTTTGGATTTACTCCTTCGGCATGGACCTGATTGTCCGGGTTATTGATTTGGCGGGGATATTTTTTGTTGCGGAAGTTGCCTTGGCAAGAAGCTTCTCCCGCAAATCTTTGTCCCAATTTCTTTTGGCATTGAGGGATTCGTGTAGGTCCACGCTGAAGCGGTTTCGGCATGGTAATGCCCTACACTTACTCGATGCCACGGATCTGCTATTACTTCAACTTTTTGACTCAGTGTTGGATTCTGTTTGTTTTCCTTTCTTGCCGCTCAGAGGTGGGTTCTCCTACCCTTCGGATTTCACCTCTGATAAACCCTCTCCAGCCCCTAGTTATATGGCCACCATGATTTGTGTCAACTCAGTCAACTGGGCTTCCAAACGCTTGATCGTAATGTCCCGGTTGTCCCCCACACCCTAGGGATGCAACCAACATGATTTCTGCTCAAAGGAACCCCCGGCCGCCCTCTGAGCATTAGCAAATAGTTTTTTCCCTCTCTCGCCCAGAGTTCTAGGTCCGAGAAGGTTTTCCCATTGGGTTTCATGGCTGCCAAGTTGTTGTTACCATGCGATAACATAGGGTTTGTTGATGTCTAGAGTCAATTTTTTACAAATTGCGTCAATTGTGGGGTTGTATACAACGTAAGGGATGGAGAAAAATCAAAGATAGAAACCTACGGTGGCAAAACTGTGGTTGTGAGTGCCTGGTGAAAGTTACTAGCGGCTGAACCAAATTACAAGACTAGAATGGTGAGAATAGCCGCCAAAGTTGTTTTTGAAAAATGGCTCTTCGATGGTCAAGTTATATAATCCGTGGACACAAAGAGTATATATAGAGAGAGAGTGTATAAGTTTTGAATAACTAAAGTTGCATACCTTAGGTAGAATAATGTCTGGCCTTATATAGTAGTTTGACGTGCACCGATATGTGTCAACCATCATGTCACTAGACAGACTACTGTTCGGCACGCCAGAATGCACGAATTGTTGTGTCAGTGAGTAGGCGATTGATCCATCCATGCCTTTAAGGCTTAGTTGGTAGCTAGCCATCATGTCGTGAATCGAGATAAACATAAAAATTTAATGTTTGACAATTCTACTTTGTAGTTAGTGAAAAATGATAACAATAAAAATAAACAATTGTTTTAATACGGAGTATGTAGATTTTTAACTTCTATATTTGAACAGTAAAATTTAATGACTATTTAAATGTGCAAATCAAATTCACTTTACGTATAAACTAAATTTGAATTTGTATTATATATTTTACTTAGTAAGATCTTGTGTAAAATTCTCAGTATAGAGAATTATTTTTCCTTTACCCTAATTAAATACATCAATAACCGTATAGTTCAATGGCATTTATAAATTATTTAGTTTACTTAATACTCCCAACATTTCAATTTGTTTGTCCACTTTTAAGAGAGAAAAAGTGAACAAATAAATTGGAACGAAGAAAGTACCATATTTGTTAAGACTATCACCAATTATGTATCATTCCTTGACACGGAACGAAAAAAAATTGTGTTTTCTTTTAAATGCAATATGTATATTGCCAAATATATCTAATACGTAACCTGAAAACATAAATAATTGTGTTATTGACACACGCGTTTATACATATATTTGTACAAATCATCTCATATGGAATGTATGTGGTTCACAACACGGAGATAAAATTTATGTGAGAGAATTTGTACAAATATGTGTTTGAGTAACATAAAATTATGTGTCTTCTTAACAGTGTTGTGTACGTATTTTCATTCAATAATAAAGAGAGATTTAAAAATAAATAAAAAAAAGGGTGAAATACACTGACCACCCCTGAGGTTCAGGATTAATACATAAAATACCCCTGATATTTGAAAAATAACAGTGACCTTCCTTAAGGTTTGAAACTTGTAACAGATTTTCTCATTTTACACTAACCACCCCTAAGATTCTGGATTAATACACAAAGCACCCTTACTATTTGTCCATTGTCCATCTATGAAATGAGGGGTACTTTGTGTATTAACCCAAAATATCAAGGATAGTTAGTGTAAAATGGGAGAAATTTGTTATAAGTTTCAAACCTCAAGGGAGGTCATTGTTATTTTTTAAACATCAGGGGTATTTTGTATATTAATCCTATACCTCAGGAGTGATCAGTGTAATTCACTCAAAAAAAAATGGTGTGATTTTATCGATGCACTGTGGATTTGAGAAACCAATTTGAATCATACTACTGCAGGCCAATCTCCATGATTAAAAAACTAATATTAGGGGCCCACTCTTAGCTAAGCTCCCAATTTAATGAAGGGAAAATTATATATGAAAAAAAGCTCCAGGTTTGAGGTCACAAAACAAACACTAAAATTTCAATTTTAATAAAATTAAACTTTATATTTTTTAACATGTTTCACAATTCGAATCATCTGTTAGCCTATGTTTATTTAACTTGACGGCGCTACGTGATTCGTCCTAAAATAATTAGAAAAATAATATTGAAGAAACACGAGCCCCTTTGAAAATCCTAATCCCTACAAAGACAATATATATCCAAGTAAAAAACAAAAAGAGTAGTAGAAACTGGATGAAATGAAGGCTAAATTTCAAACATAAAACGAGTGAATTAGGATTTGTAAAAGGGTCCAAATCTGTGTAATGTCATTTTCTTAATTGTTTTGATATGAATCACTTAATTTAGTCAAGCTACATAAAAGTTTAAACTACAGAGAGAGTGTGAGGATTAATCTCACATTTGCTTGAGGAAGGACTAGGGATGGACGGGTCAACTGGGGGCAGCCGCCACCCAAGTTCTACAAAAGACCCATATTTTAACTTTAGTTTTGAAA
>BRYE01000006.1:13908897-13923897 GCA_030159115.1 Actinidia arguta var. hypoleuca | reverse complement strand
ATGTGAGTTTTTGGAGAGAGAGAGAGAGAGAGAGGACTAGGGGGGCTGCACTGAGAGAGGGCAAGGGCAAAGGCAAAGGCCTTCTTGTGCTCAAGAGACAAGCTCGCCGCTGGCCTAGTTTGGCTGGTTATTTTTTAAGCATTTTTATTAAAAGTTTTTTTTTTAAATTATTTTTCCTGATTTATTTTTGAATAGATGAATCAGAAAAATTAAATAAAAAATTTGGTTATCTATTCACCTTAATTACGGCCTAAGTGTATGGGTCGGTTCTGTAATAGACTTAGAATCGACCCGACCTTGATTGATTTTTTATATTTGGACCCAAAATCGATTCGATCGTCCAAAGGAACCAACTCGAATAAACCCGAGTGAGATCAATTCAGTTCGGTTCGATTCTTGGGTCTATATCTATCGAGTGTGTCGGTTTATTTAAAATTTTAGAAAAAAAATAAAAAAATATTAAAAAATAAATATAACCTCGACACAATAACACATTGTTTAAAATAATACAAATCAACACCCAACACACAAAAGTCTCCAATGAGTGCACTGTATGACTATATGATCGAGTCTAGACTTCAATTCCCGGGTTGAGTTGGGTCGGATCGGGTCGGGTCGCCGTCCAAAAATAGTATAGACCTGAGAATCGAACCGAAGTCTACGGGTCTACAATTTTTAGACCCAACCCCGAACCATAAGTATGGTAGAACCAAACCGAACCAACCCAACCCAATGAGGAATGAGGTCGGGTTGGTACGATTCTCGGGTCTTTTGTGCACCCCTACATAAGGCTTGTATTTACAGTTTGTCCCTTGGAATTGGAGTGTAAGACGGAATTGCCCCGTCTAAGGTGGACATCTTACCTTAGTCTCTTCCGTTCGAAAGAAGCCACTGCCTGCAGCCGAGCCTTCACCCGAACGCAGAGTTTGTAGAGTAAATCGGAAGCCTTTTCCATGAGTTGGAATCTTGAACAACTGCTACAATTGGTCTCCTTCACCGGATTCAGAACCCAAGAGTTCCGCATTACAAAACAATGGTGGTTTTAATTGGCTTCAGAACCCAAAGTCATTGATTTTGCCTACGTTATATTGAATGCTTCTTGTTCAACCAAACACATAATTATTAGCTTCGGTAGCCGTTTAATTTATCTCCTCAGACGCACTGATTCATGAATGGCCGGTTTGTTACTATAAGTGGATAAAATACACAACTAAAATATCTAGCCTTGCTAGGGCAGCTATCACCACTGGGCTATCACTATGAAGTAAGCTCAGTGGATAATTGCACCACAGCTCGATCGAAAATATTATCGAACATTGACACTGTCTAAATCAAGGCGAGCATAACCTCCGAGTTGTCGCTCTATAGCAAGCTCGATAGGGTAATTGCGCTGAAGCTAGACCAAAGGACAACATACGGTGGCGATCCATCATGGGACTAAAAATAACTTACATGGTGAGGATTCCTCTGGAAGCCCCCATGTCTGGATTGAGACATCGACAACAAGATGGCTAGCTACCAACCAAGCCCTAGGGGCATGTCAGCCGCCTACTCACTGACACAATAATTAGCGTGTCTAGGCACGCGCTGAGTTGTAGTCTGTTCAGTGACACGACAATTGACCCGTGTAGTGATGCGTCGAGCTGTACTATATAAGGCCAACCTTATTCTCTAAAAGGTATGAAACATGAGCGACTATAAGCTTCTACTTTCTTTCTTTATATTCTCCTGTCATCTAACTTTACCATCCGAGAGCCGTTTTCCAAAATAGCTCCAACAACTGAACTCACTATTTCTGTGTCGTAGCTTGGCCATTTCAACCAGTGATTATCTGTAGCCTCCTACAACTGTTATTGGACTACCATAAGCGTCTATCCTCGATTTTCTCTATTCTATCTCTCAAACACCCCATCCCATAATTGACGCCGTATGTGGAAAATCGATTATAGACATCAGCAAGGCCATTCTTGATGCCATCACAAAACAATTATTGTTCTGGAAGTCGCAAGACCCGAGGGGAGCCTCCCCGCACACCCAAGACTCCTAGAGACAAAAGGGCCAAACTACTAGCCGATGCCTAGAGGACAGCTAAGGCCACCTCTAGGAAGAGGCCAAGTCGATTGCTTCCTGAAGGTGGAGGCCACCGGGATATCACCATGAAATGCCTACAAACTCAACTGGCCAAAATGGTGCAAATATTGGTCGACAATAAATGATGAAGCCTGCTCAAATAGCAAAGGGAGGACGCTCCAAGATGGGATCTAAAGGTTTGAAAGATCCACCTCGAGGAGGTCAAAAGGGGAAGCGATGGGAGTCCCAAGTTGATTTGGAGAGTCAAGGTAATAGGAAGTAGTGGTATCGAGTAAGTGGAGAATGTCACCACGCTGAGCTCACTCCAGCGTGTACATTCGTGAAATGTTCAATACCAAGCGAAATAGGTGATTTGCGTGCAAAACTCAATGACCGAGTAGCGGTAGATCTGGACAAAACCATCGTTCCAATGAGATTAGTAGCTCGCACTGCCTGATTCGAACCAAAGGAACTTATCCCAAGGTATCAAACCTATTCTCTCTAAGCATCGAGGGAATGGATCTCCTTAATAAATTTACACCGCCGAAGTTCACGTTGTACGACGGCAAATTCGACCCGAGATTACATGTTAAACAAATGATGGCCCTTTGGAATCACCTAAACACACTTATGTGCCGAGTGTTACCGTCAAGTCTGGAAGATCTCGGGCTAAATTGGTTTAATAGGCTGACCACAAGATCAATTGGAAGTTTCCACCAGCTCACCAAGTCATTCATGCCTCGGTTCCTCATAAACATAAAGGCACCAAAAGGCATTGGCTCCCTTTTTTGACGCTCCAAAAACGGAAGAACAAAAGGCTCTACAACTACATCAAATGCTACTAGGAGACGTATAACAAGATTGATGAGCTTTTCGGAAGAGCTAGTGGTAGTCAATTACAAGCTCAAATTGGCGTCAAGAGAGAAACTTTATGAAGACTTGACGCTCAACCCTCCAGCCGACCTCTGAGATCTCATGTCTTGGGTTGAAATATTTGTCAGGCTCGAGAATGACGTCCGACAAGTAGAACGAGCCACAGGATCAACTTCCCAAAGTGAGGTACCGTTCAAAAAACGTAAGGAGAGCTTAGTTGACTATGAAAGCCGAGTAACGCAAGGGATCAATGTGATTTTTAAAGAATTGATCTACAAGCTCCTCGCTCGGATATGAGATAGGCCATACTTCAAATCCACCCCTATGGTAGGCGACCCTAAGAAACGCAATCAACGGTGAAAATATTCCTTCCATGAAAAAAAAGGACACAAAACCGAGAATTGCCGAGCTCTAAAGGTTTTACTCGATCAACTCATTCAAGATAGGCACCTAAAAAAGTTTGTTGATCGGGAAAAACTCAAGCAGAGGAACTGATACCAGACCTAACCCCAAGTTTGATTGCAACAATGAAGGAACATAGGATACCACGGACGAAAGTCTTCCTTTGGGAATTATTCATATGATCAAGGGACCGCATCACCCCGATCTTGCGAATAAGATTCGGGGAGAGATACGCATCGTACGCCAAATGCATGAGGTATTCTCTATCCAACCAACCACCAAAAAGTCAAGGCAGTCTCAATCTAAAACAAGTAGCATCACCTTCACCAAAGCCTATCTAGAGCTAGTCCAGCACCCTCACAGCGATCCTTTGGTCATTCAACTCTGAATCCATAGTTATGATGTCAAGATAATCTTAGTGGACACCAGAAGTTCAGTTGAGGTGATGTATTACGATCTTCTTAAATAGCTTAATTGGAATAAAGAAGATTTGAAACCTGCACGAGCTCCTTTAGTCGAGTTCAATGCTTAGTCTCACTAGCCCTTGAGAACTATAAACCTCAATGTACGAGCTAGTTCCCAAGAGTTTGTGAAAGAATTTGCTGTGGTGGATATCCTCTCCCCATATAATACAATTGTTGGCCGAGATTGGTTACACAAAATGAGGGGAGTTACCTCCACATTGTACCAAGCCATCAAATTTGCCACCCCTAAGGTGAAATAACCCTTTATGGAAACTAAGTGGCAGCCAAGTAGTACTACCTTGCCACCATCTCCATTAAGGTGGCCTTGAAAGAAGTATAGTTGGTCAAACAAGAGCACGAAATTCTGGAAAATGTCGGGAGGAACCGACCAAAGGCAAAGTCATGGAAGACCTGATACGCGATGAATTAGTTAAGCCAAGCTTGGGTCATTTCTTTCTCACTGGTGAAAATCTAAAAGAACGAGAGAGAACCGAGCTCATTGAGTTTCTTATAGCTAATAACGAGGTCTTCGCCTGGACGTGATAAATCCTAGCTTTATCAAACATAAGCTGAAGTCCTTCCTGAGGCCCTCCTAGTGAAATAGTGAGGAAAAAGGTCCGCAATCGAGCATGTTAATGCTATGATAGAGGCGGTAGAAAAGCTAAAAGATGAAAGTGCAATAACAAAGGTTCTTTACCCAAGCTGGCTGTCTAATACAATCTTGGTGAAGAAGAAAATTGGCAAGTGGAGAGTCTACATTGACTTCACAAGCCTCAATCGAGCTTGTCCAAAAGACTGCTTTCCTTTTTCAAAAATTGATCAATTGGTGGACTCTACCTCGGGTCATGTCCGAATGAGTTTCTTGGACGCATACCAAGGTTATCACCAGAACACGCGGCATATTCTGCTACAAAGTCATGCTCTTCAGGTTGAAAAACACTAGAGCCACATATCAGAGGATGATCACCAGGATGCTCGAGTCAATCTTGGATAAAACTATGGACGCTTACATTGATGACATGGTGGTTAAAAGCAAAAAGGAGCCATACCACTTTAAAGGACCTAGCCGAGGTGCTTATAATACTTAAAGAACACAAGTTAAGGTTGAAGGCGGCCAAGTGCGCCTTTGGGGAAAGCTCGGGGAAATTCTTCCGGCACTTGATAACTCGGCGAGGGATCGAAGCAAATTTAGAGCAGATTACAGCAATCATTAACCTTGTCAACCCGAGGACCACAAAAAAGGTTCAAAAGCTAACTAGAATGGCGGCAGTACTAAACCAGTTCATTAGTAAGTCTTCTGACAAATGTTGTCCATTTTTTTAATTAATTCGCAAGAACGACAAATTTTTATGGAACGAGGAATGTGAGCTTGCACTCCAATATTTTAAGGAATGCTTAACTAAACCACCACTTCTTTCCACTCCGGACGAGGGAGAATTGCTTTACATCTATCTCGTTGTCTCAGAACACGCCGTTAGCTCGGTACTTATAAGAGAGGTAGATGGAAAGAATCATCCGATCTACTTTATTAACAAGACATTTACGGATTGCCAAACAAGATACGTACCGTTAGAAAACTGGTGTTGGCTCTAGTTTTAACTTTGCAAAAACTCATACACTATTTCCAAGTACATCTCATCGCTGTATACACCGAGTTTTCGCTCAAAAATATCTTGTCCAAAGCAAACCTGTTCGAACGACTCTCCAAGTGGGATATCAAGCTCGAACAATCGGACATTAAATTTTTGCCAAGGGCAGCAAAAGGACAAGTCATGGATGATTTTGTGCTTGAATTCTGGCCCAGAATTGTGATTCCAGAGCAAAGTTGCCTTGTGTCTGCACACAGTAAGGAAGAAAGCTCGGGGGAAAAGTCAGTTGAGACTGAGTCAGCTCTCGAGGATCCTGAGGTTACCAAAAAAACACCTTGAAGTACAGAGGTAACCATTGCTGGGAAAATCACTAAGGCCGATATAGAACCATCTCAGATCGATCCCTCGTCTGAAAGGAAGATGTTCATTGACAGAGCAAAAAATAACCTAAGAACAGGGGCATGAATAGTTCTATAAAGCCCCGAAGGGGCAATTTTTGAGCACTATCTCAAGCTAAATTTCCCTATGGCAAATAACGAGGCCAAGTATGAAGCTTTCATTGCGGGACATCGATCTGCTAGCAAATTAAATGTTTCCAAGCTTTATATTTTCAATGATTCCAAATTGATAATAAACCAAGCCACATGAAAATTTGAAGCTCGAGGAGCCAAGATAACCAAGTACTTTGCTATCGTGAATACCTTCCTCATCGAATTCAAAGCAGTCAAAATTGAGCAAGTGGAGAGGGACTTAAATTCGCACACAGACGTATTGGCAAGCTTAGCATCAGTTTTCGAGGGAGAAGTGGTTTGGACCATTGCAATCAACTTGATCTCAGCTCCGAGCCACGAAACGGGTTAGGACTCTATCCTAATCAACACCGAGCTAGGACCGATGTGGATGGACCCAATTACAAACTTTTTACAAATTCCAAATAAAAGTAGCACGGTTCTGAATCTCCCCCATTGGAAACTTGTACAAAAGATCATATTTGGGGCCCTACTTACTGTGTGTTTATCCGAGCCTTGTCATCAAATATGTGTTGTTCAAAATCCACGAAGGCATTTATAGTTGCACTCCGGGAGAAGAACATTAGCTCACCAAACTCTGACTCTAGGTAATTGGTGGCCTTTCATGCCCAAATATACGTCCACAAATGTACAAAGTGTCAACTATTCTCCCCTTTAATACATCAACTTGCAGGGGACTTGACCCCTCTTACAAGTCCATGACCCTTTGCCCAATGGGGAATGGACATCATGGGGTCTTGCCTTAAGCTCTGGGGGACAAGAAGTTTTTCCTAGCGGTCACGGACTACTTCACCAAATGGGTAAAGGCCGAACCACTAGCTCAAATAAGAGAAGCAGAAATAATCAGATTCATTTGTAGAAATATCCTATTAAGGTTCAACATCCCCATAGCATTTGTATCAGACAACGGAACACATTTTGTAGGTGAAAAAGTGAAGAACCTATTAGGGCAGCTAATAATGAATTTTACAACTCAACACCGAGCTACCCTCAGTGCAATGGGCAAGCCGAGGCAACCAACTAGACAATCATAAACAAAATCAAAAAGAAACTTGAAAAAGCCAAAGGTAGATGGGTCGAGGAACTCCCAAGCGTTTTATGGGCTTATCGGACCACCTCGCGGAAAGCAACGAGCGAAACATCTTATGCTCTGGCTTTCAGTTTCGAAGTTGTAACCCCGCTGGAGGTCGGTTTGCCCACAATACGAACCGAAGCATATGACACCAATCACAATGCGAAGGTCCTAGCTCGGGAACTCGACCTCGCCGATGAATGAAGAGAAAATGCACTAATATGAATCGTAGACTACCGGAAATAGTTAGCCAGGATGTACAACCAGAAGGTCCAACATAGGCAATTCTCGGTATGAGATCTCGTTTTGAGATAAGTTATTGGAAATACCAAGGACCCAGCAGACAAAAAGATCGACCCTAATTGGAAAGGTCCATACAAGATAATTAAGCTCGCCAGCAAGGGTGCTTACTATCTCGAAGACCCCAATGGCAAAAAAATCCTGAGGCCTTGAAATTCCAACAACTTGAGAAATACCACTTTCTTATAAACTGATTCTTAAAATGCCGAACTATTTAAGCTCGAACATAAGATGTCTTAAAAAAATGCGAGTCTAAATCGTAGAACCTTTCAAGTATGAACTTGAACATCACAAGACAAGGTCAAAGAAAAATCCGTACATTATAAACACGCAAAATAATAGATTTTGGCTAAAGCATGACTCAAAACTTGTTCGAACGAGCTGCGACAAATCAAAAAAGCATCCAACGCTACGACTTGGTTGAACAGCTACAGTGTTTAGGAAGAGTTAGCCGAACTCTATGCGAGTTCCAAGCTCTGTCCCACAAGGATTGTTTGCATTTACTTAGCAAAAGTTTGGGAAAAGTTAGTTGAACTCTACGCGAATTCCGAGCTCTATCCCGCCAGGATTGTCTGCATTTACTTAGCAAATTTTTGGGAAGAGTTAATCGAACTCTATGCGACTTCTGAGTTCTGTCCCATGCGAATTGTCTGCATTTACTTAGCAGAAATAGCTCTATACGAGTTTCGAGCTCTATCCCACGAGGTTTATCTATATTTACTTAGCAATCTAGGAAGAGTTAGCTGAACTCTACGTGGGTTTCAAGCTTTATCCCACGAGGTTTGTCTGCGTTTACTTATAAGATAGTTGGGAAGAGTTAGGCGACCTGTATGAGTCCAAAGCTCTATCCTACGAGGCTTGTCTACATTTACTTAAACGAATATCTTCCATTGCAAAGACAAGCTAAAAATGATAAACATGATGCATTCAAAGAGAATTCTTTACAAGACTATCCAAAAAGTTGAAACAAGGAAGGAAAAAGTACAAATGAGTGCAATATGGCTCAAGTTGGGTATCTTGATTTGAACCATCACCTCTAACTTGTTCTCTAACTACGCCCCCCAACTCGATGCCTTTCTCCGCAGTATTCTCCTAACCACCTTCTTTGGTCGGCTAGCTCATGTACTCTTCTTCATTAAAATTGGGCATCACGAGGGGGAAATAGGTTTGAGGAGGATCCAGTTTCTCGACCTCAGGTGCAGCCTTGCTCCAAGCGAGATGTTCAACAAGAATGCCAAGCTCCTTTAGGTAAACCATCCAGCCTTCCTGGTAGATTCCAAGACAAAGTTCAGCGAGTTGCTTGTCATAGTTGTCTCTAGCTCGATCAATTCTTTAGTTGAACATCGGCTCGTAGACCAGTCCATAGGCAGCTTTCTCTAGCTTGCCAAGATCCCCTAGAGCCTTGTTTAGCTGCTCCTAGACAACAACCACCTCACCCCGAGCCTCGATGACCACTGTGTAGCTGTCATCTCATTCTTGAATAGCGGTAGCAAGATCTAGCCTCATTTGTTCGTAAGCAGCTGAATCCAATAGGGCTTACTTCTCCATAGAGATTATCTTTTTTTTTTGCCTTCTTGAGCTCGAAGGATTGCTCCTTCGAAGGCAGATGCTCTCTAGAGGCTCTAAAAGACCAAAATATCAAAAAACATTAAGTGTCCTAAAGCAAGGAAAAAGTAACTTATCCAAGTTAATGCCCTTACCTGGACCTATTGCATTACCAATAAATCTCGAATCTCCTCTAACCCTTCCAGTGCGAGATAAGCAACATCGTTTGGCAACATAACTGCCCAAGCCAAAGCTAGGCTGGTGTTGTGATCCTTCGTAGAATCAGCCATTATGACCTGCTTCCCCAACTCGATAACTCAAAATTTAGGCTTCTAAAGCCCGGCTTGCTCCATCGGGGACAAAATGAAGGCCAAGCTGGTCCCCCCTCTTCTTGCTATGTTTCAAAGTTCCTTCCGCAAGCTGCTTCCATTTATGCTTGTCAAAAAAGGGGGCTTTCCACAAGCTTGGCTTAACCTCATCAGGAGCAATGATTGCCAGCATGAGCTGAGGTCCTAAACGTTTAGAGGGTTCAGCACAATAGCAGGATCAACCAACTCCTACATCTTTTTTTGCCCAGTTGTCCTGAACCTTGGGGCCATATTCACCTCATCCGAGCTTGTGTCCGAACCATCGCATTCAGAGTACGAAAGAGCGATCACGTCCTCGCCTACGGGTTAAGGCTGGGCAAAAGCTAGGTCGTCATAGTCTTTAAGGTCCAAGCTTGAGACCAAGATAGGAACGATTGGAGTAGCAACTGGTACAACAAGGGCAGCAATGGGAATGATAGACGCTGCAACAAGTTGTTCCCTTCTCCTCCTATTCAACACCAATTGATTAACCTCTTCTCTTTCTTCCTCCTCACTGCATGAAGAATCAAACGAAATGAAGTTGGATGAGCTCAAAGTGGTTCCCTTATTCCAACCAGGATCCCAAGCAAGCACGACATTCTCGTCAAGCTCGGTGTTGAAATCCCCTGAGCTAAACAAGCGGCAGAGAGAAGCTCGGCCTTCAATGCGCAGAGTCGAAAGCCTGATCCTACCGAGCTCAGTAGTTCAATAGGGGATGACGTGGTAGTATATTGGCTCGTACTTCAGCAAATCGGTAACTTTCTTAGAAGTCTACATGTTGTTCAAGCTCTAGATCATAGATTTGCACTACTCTGACCTCTTCTTGAATAGCTCTTTGAAATTTGTCGCATCAACTGAAGTAAGAATTAGAACCAGCATTTTTCAAAAATATACAAAGGCGTCAAATGAAAAGCATATTTTAGAAACTTGTATGGAAACTTACTATCTGGGATGCGGCCATTATGCCTTGGGAAAGAATAGAGACCATCGTCCCCAGCTCGGAACTCCCAACTTCCTGAAATCCAAACATACTCGTTAAGATACAAGTCCTTGTATGGGCTATTGATAACCAACCTCTTTGGGGGCTAACGAGGGTTCCTAAGCCAAAGATAATGGTTATCCTTAAGCAAGTGGGTGCCCGGCTCCTTCGTCAAACGCACAATGATATATACATGTAGCAAATTAGAGGCGCTAAAAGGAAGCTCATGTTGACACATCAGTGTGTCCACTGCGAGCACAGTCTGGACAAAATTCACCGACACTTGCATGGCATCACTTTTTTCAACATTGGGCTTATGGAAAACAGAAGCCCAACTTGATGGATCAGTCAGATCCAAACTGGAATCCAATCCTCATTGCTCTCGACTAGATTGGCGTCATCAATGGGATTGGGCCATTCTATCTGGACGTCATCAGGAATGTTGTGGTCAGCCCTAAACTTCTTCAAGGCAGCATTGTTTTGTACCAGTAGCTGAACTTGGTTCAACTCCATATTCTGAAAATAGAAATAATACGGAAAGAACAAGCTCAGCCAGGAAATCGTGATGAGCTTTCAGGCACAGAGTTAGCTGAGCTCTCTACAAACACCGAGCTCTGCCCGACTAAGTCAATCTACGATTTTCTAAGGGACAACTCTTAGACCCTTTTCCTACCTCAAACCTATCTCGGCAATAGAAAGGCCTAAGAGGGCAAAACCCTAGACCAATATCAAAACACTTTCCACAAAAAAAAAACCTACGTGATAGCTAGGACCCTTCCATCAAGGGAAATGGGTCAGGGGCAAGCCAAATTACAGAACCCAAAGAGCTTGAAACCTGAACAATAGCATATGGGTCAAAACTAGGAATTCAAACAAGCCCCAACGAAAATGTCGAAGCAAACCAAAAGCAATCTCAGGGACGCAAAAATACAGACTCAAAGCAAATCAGAATGAAGTAAAAGTACACATGCATCAATACATGTAAAATGGAAGAGAAAATACATATGAAAGTCTCTTGAAGAAAACTCACAAAATCAATCTGAGGAAACTCGAAAAGTAGAGGTCCAATCAATAGAAGAACGTAAAATATTTGTCTAGCTACCAACCAAGCCCTAGGGGCATGGCTGAGTCAGTCGCCTACTCATTGACATAGCAGTTAGCGTGTCTAGGCACGCACTGAGTTGCAGTCTGTCCAGTAACACAATAGTTGGCACGTGCAGTGACTCGTCGAGCCGAGCCGAGCCGAGCTGTGCTTTATAAGGCCAACTCTTATTCTCTAAAAAGTATGAAAAATGAGCGACTCTAAGCTTCTACTTTCTTTCTCTATATTCTCCGATCATCTAACTTGACCGTCGAAGAGCCGTTCTCCAGAAATAGCTCTGGCGGCCGAACTCACTATTTCTGTGTCTTAGCTTGGCCATTTCAACCAGTGATTATCTGCAGCCTCCTACAATTGCCATTGGACCACTGCAGGCGTGTATCCTCAATTTTCTCTTTTCTATCCCTCAAACACTACACCCCACAATTACATATTTGAATGCTTTCATTCATGTTATTCCACATCCTCCATACAATTGAGTGTGTAAACGGTCACTCAAGCCGCGGCTCAATGAAACTTTTTTACCATAACCAATTGCAGGGCTCCTCTCTTACCAACCCCGGCCAAGACGCCGACCGTTCAACAGAAATACCCTGTGGGTTATTTACTTACATCTCAGTAGTTAGCGCATTCTATCATTGGTTCTCTAATTTTGCAAATTAAACCATTACCTTCATATTTAGTTTATAATACCAGCCTATCTTTCTGAGTTTCTCTTAGTGTTGGCATAGTGGGAAAGTGAGTTTTCAACCAAATACTAACATTAGCTTTAGTAATTTTACAATTTTAACCTTGTGGTGCACCTTGGAAATTTCTAAAAGCAATTATAGTTGGTTGACAACGAGAGTAATTTAAGAATAAAAAGGCGTGACGGAACTTTAAAAAGTAGTATACATCAAAATGCGTTTTGATTTTATATATAGTATATATAGTATAAATAGATAGATAAGCCTATCGAACCAACCTTAGAAAATATAGGAACTTTAAATTCGAAATGAATTTAGATGAGCTTTTAATGAATTGAATACGAGTTAACAATGTTGGATTACCGAAATGTTTTCAGTTGAGTGATATTTCATAAAGTCCGTTTTTTTTAAGAACCAAAACAAAACTATAACATGCTTGATGAGAAATGGAAGTGTAACTTATTACAAATATTATTCTAAAAAAGCAATGACCTCTATTTGTATTCCTACTATATAAGCAAGTGCTTCTCAAGTCTCCCTGACCAATTTCATTAGTATAGAAACATGTTAGCGTTGTTCAAAATGAATATTGAATGGGCTCAATGTATGTCCAACCCAGTTATTTATTTCAAAGATTGTTAACTATATTTCCTAATACGAGAAGTTGATTAGAAGCATACATTATTCATCCAAACTTCCCCTACAATTCTCTACTGCCATTCGCCTCCAAAATTGAAATTGTGAGTTTCCTCACTTTAATTACAATAATATATGAAAAATGATTGGATTACATGTTCACCATGTTACAGATTATAGTCACTCAACAGTCAAACATAATATAAAAAATGATCTCTAAGTTTCAAATGGCATTGTAATTATGACGACTGAAAGTAGCTTCTCCATTTTGGAGGGAAAATGGAGTATGCCTGGTAAAATTCATAAAAGCACAGACTCCAACAGCACCAATGATGTGTAGATTTTGGGGAATGGTATTAAAATGAACAGTATCTATTATGATTTCCACTGCTTCCCATTCGGATTATGATTCGTAAAAACTGGGGGAGTATATATTTCTCCACCAGAATTACAATCCTGCTCATACGAATTAAAATCCTTTTTTTGGGTAAATGGGAATTAGAACCCTACAAATACCAAACTGCTAGCTAGGCTCATAAGAAAAAGAAAAGAAATGCACTGGAATCGAAAAACTCAATAGTCTTGGGAATGCACTGGAATCAAATTCTTTGCTTATCAATCCATCTCCAAAACCTCCTCGCGGAAAAACCCTACTGAGTAAGCAAACTAAATCAATCTCTTTTTTTTTCCGGAACCCAGATAATCTGATATTGAATGTCTTTTATACGGCTGACTATGTAATTGTCTGCCTTCAGTTGGTGTCCAATTACTCTGTTTTCTTCTTAACCAAATGCACTGATGTCATAGAATGGTTTTCGCCCATTTTGAGTATGTAATTGTTAACTTTAGTCACTATCGAAGTAATTAGCTTCTTTTTTCTCACCAAATGTAGAGCTCTCAACCCACCAAACAACATCCAAATGCCGCACACCAGCTTCTTGCAAAAGAACCCAAGTACGTAACCCAAAATAATCTATTTTTTTAATAACCCAAATAATCTCTTATTAGTATGTTTGGTTTCCTTTCCTGTTCGACTGAGTATGTGATTGAAGAGTTAATATTACTTCTCTTTTTTATATAGTTGAGTTGCCAGTGTGGTTGAACATTTATTAAGCCAATGTTAGGATTCCAATTAGACCTTTAAGTAATATTATAAACTTAGAATGTAACATGCCTCCTTTTGTATACCGGTAGTACTTGCATTCGCTTGGTGATTCTTTATGTAATGCTTTTTCTCCACGTACACAAGCACGAAGCCAACAACACTTAAATTCCGATTCAGTTAAACTGAATGTTTGGAGCTTCCAAGCCCAACCTACTTCCGTTTTTGTATTTTCTAATCCCACTACTTTAGTTTTATCTACAATTAAATGCCTATGCTTAGATACTGTTTCCAAACTTGGTTCTCAAGAACATTTTTCAGAAAGTTATGTGAAAATAATCAACACCTATGATGTTCATATGGCAGTATCTTCTAAGATGTTTTCGTGCTTAGTGAAAGAAAGTCTCTCGCGAATGACAATTCTACACATATGCTCGAATAGAGAAATAAGTAATATGGAAATGTAACTTCTTAATAGTGTTAAATCATTTGCGAGTTGCTGGGCTGTTTTTTTGGCGACTAGATCATACATTGGTTGTTCAGAGTGTGAGATGTAAGAAGTTACATTACATGCAGCATTAATGTTTAGCTCTTGAAATGATAACATTTTGATTTTAAAAAACACTTTCCAATTACCCAATCCATTCAGGTTATGAATGTTGCTGTTAGAAGAGCTGTGGATTTCATTGAGGACAGTAGCATTGGCAAGAATGGGGGGGCTTGTGTAGAAAGAGTTCAAGAAATATTCTTGATAGCTGGTCTCCTCCTCAGGTGGCTTCCTTGAAAATAAATTTTGATGCAGCAGTAGCAGGTCAGGGGCATGGGGTTGGCGTAGGCATTATTGCCAGGTACTCAAATGAGTCCTTTGTAGCGGCCAGGGCAACTCGTGTTTATCTGCAGCATTCGGTTAACTTGATGGAGTGCTTTGCAGCAAGACAAGCTGTGCTCATTACCCTGCCATTTGCGTATTCCTTTGTGATAATTGAGGGGGATGCACAAACGATTATTTTCTCGCTCTCTGGAAGAAACACGGGTTCCCATGGAAATTGAAGTTTTTGTCTAAGACATTTTGAATTTATGTGAGCGCTTCTCTTCTTGCACTTTCAATTTTGTCAGGTGTAACTGGAATGGGGCTACCCATTGTGTGGCTAGGCATAGTCTTGTTGGGGTTGGGTGCATAATGTGGATTGGCACTTCCCCTTGTTGGCTGGATAATACCCAGTGAGTTGGGGCTTTTGTTTGGTCTGCTGATTCTACCTTATAATGAAATGATCTTCTACAAAGAAAATTAGAGGTCCATACAAAG
>BRYE01000006.1:13883897-13886397 GCA_030159115.1 Actinidia arguta var. hypoleuca | reverse complement strand
ACCTAGCACTACATAATATATAAAGGGAAACTACTTGATTTGAAAAACCTAAATATGGCGATTCTATGTAGTTTGGCTTATGGTAAAGGGCTTCTGAATTTTGCTAAGGGCCTTTGGAGTTAATAAATAGCACTAGAACATACACAAATAAACATGCCTCTTGTATTCATGTTGATACGAAAGATAGCAACTTTAAGTCGATCTATCTACTAATTTGAGTAGTTAATAAAGGGCTACTACTTGATTTAAAAAACCTATAGATGGCGATTCTATGGAGTTTGGCTTATGGTAAAGGGTTTTTGAATATTGCAAAGGTTCAAGCACGTTTCTAATGCGATTTAATCTCTTAATACAGTTCCCAAGCATAGGAGCCTGTATCTACAACGTAATACTTTGGAAGTCCCAATGTCATATCCACAGGGAGCTAAGAAGTACCCATTTGCTTCTTCGCAACCGTTACACAGAAATCAATCTTCCTTTCCAACCTCTTATGTTTCTTGTTCATTTCCTTCCTCATCTCTTTCTGTGTCCTGATGATTTTAGACTGCCAACATAGGATCTTATTCAACGCCTCCTCAAACGTCGCCTTCCACGTCTTGCTTTTGGGTTTGGCTCCCTGTGTGGAAATAGAAGCCACAGTAGGAGTGGGATCGGGAATAGGAGCAGAAGCTGGAGCTGGAGCACGAGACATAGCCGCGCTTTTGTGGACGGAGGCTAGGGTGATTGGGCTCACCGTGTCCTAGTCAACTTCTCACCTCAGAGTGAGACACCGACTTCCAAACACAGCGCTGTCATTATAGCTACAAAGGGCAGGTTTGACCTCAAAGGTGAGTTTTCTTTAAACTCCACCATCACGTACCAAAACTATTCGGCGACATCAAACACCGCTTCGCTCATCATCACAAACAAGAACTCCAACTCCGCCAACTTTGGTTGTTTCTCGTACCCTATTGTAAAATGTTGTAATGGATGACTTTCATCATCAATTTGTGGGAGCCCTTGAACTTTCCAAGTTGGAATTTTCCCCCCTTCTTAAATTCCTCGGGCCTCTCATAAATTTCCTGGGCATACTCAATGTCAGTGAGGGTAGGGTAAGTATATTCCCAGGATAATCTACATTGTTCTCATGAGGCCGAGTGTAATTCAGATACATTGCTATGGATGCAGGGGTTACTACCACAACCTTCCCCCTCACCTTACTAGAAATCTTCTTTATCCTCCTCTTCACCTTGATATTTGTATAAAATTCATTTGCAAGGTGTGAAGAACAAGCCCAACCCACGGCGATTCAAGGTGTGAAGAACTGTATGATCCGCGATTTATTCCCTCTTCACTTGCCTTTCTCAAGTAACACCCCGAGGCGGAATGGATTCTTACCACTCTTCTAGTTCCTCCATGGCTTGATCCTTTCTCCTCTTGGCTTCTCTTGCCTCTCACGTATCCTCTCCTACCTCACTTCCTGAAACTACTTGTTTCCCCTTCCCTTATCCGCACCCCCACCCCGTGAAGTACCCTCACCACTTCATCTTCCCTTCTTTGAGGCATTCTTGGTTCTAGCCATTAAGACTACCGTGGCTAAGATGGCCATTGTTAGCAGTGCCTCCCACCAAGCGTTGGTGGGATTGTGGGTTTTCTCAATCAAAATTCGTACCATTTGGGTAGGTTTTCAAGTGTTTGGGTTTATGGGTTTGTGAATTTGTGGGAGAATGTAGGTATGGATGTGAGAATATGGAATGTATATGGGTGGATGTATATGAATGGAATATATGGACAAATCTAAGGGTTTATGAGTGGGTGAGAGTGTGTGCGTGAGGAGTTTGAATCTAGGTCTATCAATGGAGAAATCAAGAACAAAGATAGAGATTTTTCGGATTACCTTGATGGAAAGCTTCAATCGATTGGAACTTGGGAGGGAAATTACACCTAAACCAATTGAGGGGAAGAGAGCACCCACAGGGGGAGAGAAACCGATCGATCAATCGAGAGAGCTCTTCGCAGGTTTTAAGAGAGAAAGAGAGTGCATTTTACTGAGAGGAATTTGTAAAATTAAAGTTGAGATGATCTATATAGTGGCTGGGGTCGTGATTAAAATTGGGGAATTTCTGCCCGTCCCAACCGGTAGAACAAAAGACGAAGTGTTCTACCGGTTAGACTTTTCCTTCTGGGCCTTCTGCTTTAATTCGACCGGTTGGATGGTTCAACCGGTTGGATTAGTCCGACTGAGCCTTCTGCTGGAGTTCTATCTGTAGAATCTAAAGGTTCAACCGGATGAACTTGTTGATCTTTGCATTCTGATTGCCTTCTATCGGTAAGGTTTAATATTATAAGCATGCTAAACTAGAAAAAAAAGTCTCAATCAAACTAACTTTATCTCTATATGAAAGGAAGAATTATCCCGGTTGGGGTACGACGGGGGTGTATATGGGGTATCTCTTGCAGAAAAAACTAAGAAAAAATATTCGGTATGCATGTTGGTATACCCGGTAGGCGTAGAGAAGTA
>BRYE01000006.1:13866397-13868897 GCA_030159115.1 Actinidia arguta var. hypoleuca | reverse complement strand
ACCTCGATGGAATTGGAACCAAACTCGTTGTCGATTCCGATTCGGTCTATCAGGCCTATCGGCCAAATTACTATTCGGTCTATGAGGACTATTGGCCGAATTTCGATTCTTAATTTTGTGAAATCGATATCATCAATTTGTACTAAATTTTATGGAGAACTAATTCAATTCAGATTGTGTTGACCTTTGACCACCCCTATTCCAATGTTTTGAAACCCGGATTGGATCGGCCGATTTGACCAGTTGAACCGTCGACCGGTCAAAGAAACGGTTCGATCAACCTATTTAACCCAGTGAGCACATAAACCGGACTGAACCGTCACGACCCGCGGTTCAACCATGAACCCGTCGAACCGGAGCGGGTTTAAACGTACCGGCACGGGTGGACTCGGGAGAGGAAGAGGAGTGAGAGAGGGGTGGAGTGGTCCACGGTGGTGGTGGATTCGGTGACGGTGGTGGTGGTCGGTGGCGAGGGCCGACGGCTAAGAGAGCACTGAGAGAGAGAGGCGTGATTGATTTGGGATTTTGGGGTTTTAAACCCAAATTACACTTTAGACCCTTACTATTTCAAGTGAAACACACTTAACTCACAAGTTTAAATTATTGCAATTAGATTCCAAATCATAATTATTTTTATTTATTATATATTATAAATAATTTATGTCGTCATGGTTCGATAGCAGTTCAATAACGCTTGACCCGACGGTTGAAACGATAATCCGTAATCCGGTCATTTTTTCGATTCGCTTACCGATCCGGATTTTAAAACATTGCCCTATTCTATGTCAGTTGTACTTCTCCATTAAATTGAGTCGTCCCACCTCTATTAGTACAACTAAATGTTAAATAAACAGGCTTAAATAATTATTAATGTAATTTTATTTTATTTTTTAAATTTCGCAAATAAACTTGCCCATAAAAGATTGGTGGAAATTTGGAATTAGGGGACGTGAGAAGCACAAACGGAGTTAGTCAAGGGAGAGGACCGATGTAATGTGCACGTAGCCATTAGAAGGTGGGCCCCAATCACAGATCCCAGAGGGGCGGTGTTTTACCGATTGTTTTACATAAGTTCCGAAAACGAAGTCCTTTTGAATTATAAAAAAAATAAATAAATTTAAAAGTCAAAAATTAAAAATGATTTCAGCCACACTCAAATTCTTGCCGTTTGAAGAGAGAAAGAGAGCCGGAGAGTACCGCTCCTATTTCCGGCTACCATCTCTCCCCTTACGAGGTAATATTCTCTCCCTCTTTATATATTCGTATGTGTGTATTTTGGATGGACCGAAAAATCCAATAGAGCTATTGTGTAGATTCGTTATTCATGTGTGTTTTGTGTACAAGCTTTCCACACGAAACACTTCAAAATTGGGTTAGATCTAGCCATCCCTAAAAATGTCTAAACATGTCTTGTGCTAGCTACTCAGCACAAATCGACAAAACCCATATACGGTTCTTGAAGGCTTGAGGCACGAAATGTTTGCTTGTTGAGATTGTTCTTCAGTCTTTTTGTTTCCTGAGCCACTTTCAGTTTGGTCATCTTGTTTCTCTTCTTCACAGTCAGTGTATTCTTCTTCATTGCATTGATGAAGAGCCTGCCCACCAATGATATTACAAATGACAACTTCTCTTTTTGTTTGACTGATTTCATGAGTAGCTAACACCTGGACAGGAATGATAATTATATCAGTATATGGGAATGTTGAAGTAAGGAATCATTTTTTATCGAATAATCTTTGTTGTTTATCTAGTCATTGCTTAGGGTGCTGTAACTTTGCTTATGTTGAGGTCAAAAATTAATTTCTACGTATAATATGTTCAATATTTACTTAGTTTATTTGCTTCGACAAATTGAATTCTCCTTATAAACTGAATTCATACTCTTTGCTGCCTATAATTTGTTAGGTTTTGAGTAACAAATCACACTATAATTTTTATGTTGTTGGAGTATGTTCGGTCAACACAACCTTCTTGTTTGAGTGGAGACAATGAACAATGAGAAGATGAGGTATCGAGTGGGATTTTAAAAAAAAAAGTGTGATGAGATAGGTACGAATGAGGATGGAAATGAGGCAAATAAAAATTCTAAACATAGGGTCGAGGAGCATAGGAGGGAATGGAGTTCGACACAACCGAAGGAGGGAATGGCGTTTGGCACATCACAAGAAGCTTATGTATATTACTCAACATATGCTAAAGAAAAAGGGTTTGCTGTGTCAAAAAGAAACTCAAAAAAGGAAAGCAATGAAAAATTGATGAATGTAACTTTTTAATGCAATCGTGGTGGGAAGGCAAGGGTTACAATAACCAATTCGGTCAAACCACGACTGCGAATCAAAATTGAGTGTCCAGTTTGCCTTAATTTGTCCATATGCCGGGATAAAAAATAGAGGTTAAATAAGGTTATTTTGGATCACAATCATGTAAATAGCCTTAGAAAGTCAAGGTTTTACAAGAGCTATTGAGTCCTTGATGAACATGTGAAAAGAAAGCGAGAATT
>BRYE01000006.1:13858897-13863897 GCA_030159115.1 Actinidia arguta var. hypoleuca | reverse complement strand
TATTTGACCATACTTGATCTAAAAAAAATAAAGTACACCAACTTCACTTCTTAGGACTTAACTAGTGGTACTACAACCAAATTGAGTTGTACCAGCCAAGATAAATAAAGCTTCCAACCATTAGCAGTTTAAGGACTCCTATGTTCTCTTTAACTTCTTGGCCTTTACACGGATTCTTCCATCTAGTACTCTTGTAGTTCTTTGACTGCATTCTCATAACTTGCCTGGGTGAAGAAGCTTGTAGCAGTGTTTAAGAATTAATGGCGTTGCATATACATCCCATCCCCTTTCTCATAGACATTGTCATTCCCATTCCCACTCCCACCACCAAAATCAGGTTTCAATTGCCAACACCAGAAAAAAATCCATGATGTCACAATACACACAATGATCCATTTCTCCCTTCTTTTATGCACTTACAACTTTCCTTGCAGTTCATTTGTCTTTCTAAGCAATCTTGAGATTATTTACCTAGCTCGTGCACACGAGGGTGGATCAACCCATGCAAAGAAGCCACATGCACCTACACTTTACAAAATCAGTGCTATTGATAAATGTAATATCATGAACATATGATAAACTATAAATTATACTATTTACAATTGATTAATATGAAGTTCTACCCCATATTGTGAACAACCTAGAAACCTTTTCCCTGGGTTATGGTCAATCCAAGATGTTTTCAACTTATACCTTTTTCCACAATGGCAGGTGACAACATCCATCTTTAAGAGTCATGTAACTCAACAAGGAAAAAATAGCAATAATGTAAGCACTAGAATCCTCAGAAAGATCAAGTTGTAATTAATACTTAGTAATCTCAAAAATAAAAAAAATAAAAAACCACTGTCTCTGTATATCAGCTGTTTATGTAGCATAACAATTTTCCCTTACACAAATGCTTAAGATCACAAAAACTGATTAATACAGTGCCTCAACTCCAATTCCCAAAGTTGAGCAATTTATCAAACATAGAAGTTTGTAGTCATGAAATTCTAAGGGATAGTGACAAGGAATCCCATTTATTGAATGGTACCTAATTTAGCATGTCCCCAAGAAGGAGAATCATTTGCCCATTGGAAACTACTCCTAAATAGAATCCCTACATTGGCTCAGGCCCAGATTCAAATTTAGCTGAGGAAAGGTCCTAATAGATATCAATTTTACTAGAATCTACTTTTAAACTTTTTGATCCTTTCCTCTTAGAGAACAACCAGGGTTTTATATTAACCTTGTATAGGCATTGATTGGAGTTATCATTAATCCCAACACTGAGGCCAAGACCCATCAAATTCTTACTCCATGTGATAGTAGTTAAGCGGGAATGCCCCCGTAAACGACACTGATAGACACAAGTAACCAGATTCTTAGAAGTTCTATTGGTACTAGATGATAAGAAATCAGTAACTTGAACCCCATTTTCACCAAAACAAGAAGGAAAATCTTTCATACTGATATGGTGATAACAGGATAGCGAGATTCCTCTTTTCTGTTCTCTCTCAAGTATTTCCACAAACACTTGGTGTGTACTTCTACAAGAAATTAGAAATTTGACTCAAGAGAATTGAGAAAACAGAACAAACGCACAGTTTAACAAGAGAAAGTCCACATACCTCGATTAATCAGAGATGAAAATAAAAAATCCATCTTAGAGATGCTTCAACAGCAGCTTCGCAAGGTTTATTTTGATCTGGGCATGGAGCTTCAGATGCATTTCTGCACAAACCCACAAATCTAAGCTCATCGAAAGGATGAAGGTCCCTCTAGATTAAAGACAAAATTGAGGAATATAGGTAGTAAAAATGATAATAAAAATAATTTAGATAGAGAAGCAGACAAAAAGGAGACCACTCAGGCTAATTTCACTGTTAATATCTCTGCCAAAGACCAAGCGGTGGTTGTCGTATCTCACTTTCTCTCTCTCTTCGGACGACGAGAATTTGGGTGTGGCTGAAATCGTTTTCAAAATTTGGCTTATAATTTTTTTTCTTTTATAATTCAAAACGATGTTGTTTTTGGAACTTCGGTAAAACAATCGGCAAGTGTAGATTTACCCTTTCCAAAAACCAAAACCAAACTCCTTTCCCAACGCCAGCTGTACTCAATAAAATTAGAAAATGAAAATAGACCAAAGCATACGTGGACTATTGTTTTTCTATTAATATAGGTTAGTGATTTTTATATTCTTATTTTTATCAATGGAATTATTCTTTTTATGTGTATTAGGATAAATTTATCTTAATGTTCTCGTGTAGTGACAAAATTGAGTAAAAATAAATATTTTTATAAATTTATCCCAATAAAAATAAATAAAGAGTGTAATTGAGAAAAAAATAGTAAAAAAATCACTATCCTTAATATAATATAAATCTTCTTTTTTATTTATAAAATTAAAATTAAATTAAACAACTTTTCTCTTTCTTCATTAAGTCTTTATCGTTATTTTGTGTTCCCAATTGATGATTCGAGATGAGGCATGGGAGCGAAAGACATTCCCTAACAAGTACACCAACCTAATCTAATTTTCACTCTATAGAGATAATGGCTACCCATATTCTTGATCAAGTATTAACTATGAAGGCCCATTTTTCATAGATTTTTTAATTGTGTTTGGGTTAACCTATTTGATGTTATTTTTTTGGTTGGGTAAGTATTTTTAGCTTGGTTTTTCAAATTCCATTTGTTCTAGATTTTTTTTGTTTTTGTAATCCAGTCGTCGATCAAAAAACGATATGGTTTTTTATCTATCCCAAATAAGAAAATTTGATTTTTTTATCTTACTTTTCATTTTTTAGCCCAAAGTGAAAAAATTAAGATTTTTTACCTAGCCCAATCTGTTGGGGTCTACACACGTTGGAAATTGGCTTAACTTCAAAGCATGGAGTTCCAAGGATTGACCATCCTTTTTCATGTTTGCTTTTTTCAAAGTTGCTCCCTCACAATGGAGCTTTTGAGCTCCAAATGATGGCCTTAATGTCTGAGTTAATGGCTCTAAAAAATTTGTATATTTGAGGCCTATATATACCTTTTGTAGTTTGTGTGGGAGAGAAGAGACGACAGCAGAAGAGATAGAGAGGGTGAGCTAATAGTAAAAGGTCTTCGGGCCACGAGCTCCCTGCTTGATTATGAGATAAAAATGATGAGACTAAAATAGAGATATAGAGAGTGAGAGAAAAAAATACTATGATATACGAGGATGAGCAATGTCTCAAGTACTCTAAGCGTGGGGCTTGGGTAGGGGTGTGAGTTTTGTGTGTTTTGTTTTTCTCATAATTGTAATCTCTATTTTATATACATAGTGAAATCTCTCTCTTGTGGATGTAAGCATTTTGAGCTAAATTACGTAAATTTATTGTTGTTATCTCTTTTCATGTATGATTTTTTGTTGGAGCTTCTGTGGGGCAGAGGGAATATGCAAATAATATCCCAACACAATTGAGGCCTAATATTGATGACACCCCCATCTTGTAAGATCCTATTAACCTTGGGTATACTTGAAACACATTAGATTAGCATTTGGAATATCGATATTGTGTCTGCCAAAGACATTCCAATGCTTTAATCAATAATTTTGAAGAGGAAAATAAGAAAAAGAAATACGATTATCAAGATAATGGATTTCTTATCCTTTTAGGTTGTTGATCCTTCCTTTTATAGGTAGTTCATTGCTGGACAGAGTCTTTGTCTTTTTTCGCTCTCTATGCTAGCCTCTAGAATGGTCCCTATGGAAATCTAAAAAGCTACCACATCTACACGGGAGTTATGATCTCCCAATCTGCAAATTGGGTTACAAGTTTTTTTTTACTTGCGATAACTGTAGTTATGTGATTCAATGTAATTGCTTGCAAGAAAAATAGGCAATAAGTACGAGTTTTGAAAATGTACATATCTACAAAGAAACACAATTAAGTGATTAATCGATCTAAATACTTTAATGAATGTCCTACACGTATAAATCAAAAAAAAAAATGACAGAATCAAGCTCCTTTTAATTGTTTTTTTTATGGTATGATGAATTTTTGAAAACCATTTTGTAGTAATATTATCCTTGTCACACCCCCAACCAATTAAACATCATTAATGCTACATTAGATGAAATGTGATCGCATAAGTCACCGTACATGTGAACGACTCCTAACATACACCATATTACTCAAGAAATAAGGATTTACATAATAAAAATATTCACTATATATTAAAAACCATAATATAAACAAACTCTTTTTAAAATCTTTTACCGTTAACTCATGCTAAAAGCATACATAATACATTTATACAACTAAACCTTAACCCTTCCAACAAAACTCGACGAAACTTTAGAAACATAAATGGAGAGAACCTTCTCAAGTTTTGCCAACGACATCCAGACACAACCAAAGAAAATCACCACGGCTAGGACTACGATCACAGTGAACCGGACAACCATCCTTATCTGCTCACCTGCCAAAATAATCTGTGTGGGTGTGAGCTAAGGGTCAACGTGATCATAATAGATAATCAAACTTATAAAGAATGATATAGATAAACATCCACCATAGATATTCGTAAATATAGATCAACAATGCAATGATGTATCACTCACATGTGCGCGCAAGTTTTAGATAATGTTGGGCCAATTAGTGATGTCTCGTTACCAAGGATGCCCCACATAGACACCCTTTTAGATCAACCCTACATTGATTAATATTTAGGTTAGCCCTACATCGGCAAAACCTTTCTCCATGTAATGCGTTGGCATACGATATGTAATGCCACCTCATATATATATCATTATCAACATTAGTTAATTCTCTCCAGTAGAATACAAAGCATACAAGATAAATGATATGCAATGCCAGCTCACCTCATTTAAAATCACCATCACCAATTATATAAGAGAAGCAATTCAATATAAATAAGATTATCATGTATTTCCCACCTGTTACTGTCATACAAATACAATTGAGTCACTCCTTTGGTTCAACCGGAGTGCTTTGATCCATTTCCGAACCTAAAAAACA
>BRYE01000006.1:13833897-13838897 GCA_030159115.1 Actinidia arguta var. hypoleuca | reverse complement strand
TTATGCAATTAGCTAGGTTGGATATTGTGGCCATCACTTATATTTTAGGGTGAAATACACTGACCACCCGAGATTTCATGTTAATACACAAAATACCCCTGATATTTAAAAAATTATAATAATCTCCTCTGATGTTTGCATTTAATACAGATGTCCCTGACGTTTGAAAAATTACACTGACCACCCCTGAGGTTCTGAGTTAATACACAAAGCACCCATGGGGTGGTTAGTGTATTTCAAGGGTATTTTGTGTATTAACCCAAAATCTCAGGGGTGGTCAGTGTATTTTAAGATAAATCTGTTATAAATTTCAAACTTCAGGGGAGGTCATTATAATTTCTCAAACGTCAAGGGTGCTTTGTGTATTAAAGGCAAATCTCAGAGGAGGTCATTGTATTTTACCCTATATTTTATGCCCATGGAACTTTGCTTTTAACATTAGTCAATTTCTTCTTTCTATAAGTTAATTTATGAGCATTTTTGGGGCAAAGAAATTTGGAAATTGATGTGCCACCCAGTTTGGATCCCCTAAAACTTTAGTAACCCCTATTCAAGTCAATAATCAATTTGTTAAGTTAGCAACTTTGATAGGTTGTGCTGCAAGTTGAGAGAATAAGTTTTATGAATATTTTTAGAAAGATTAAACTATCAACTAGTTACTTAAATTTTAGTCTAGTTTTGAATAAAACCTAAGCTAGAGCATTTCTTTTAGTTACACCCTCCAACATTAATATATAATTGAGTCAGTGGAGTCCAGACCACTGAGAGAGATGGAAAAAACTATTGTATTACATCTTGATCTTCTTAGTGTAAGTAAAATTATGTCTTAAATGAAGACAAAATGTGGTTTAAGTAAGAACATAAAATAAGAATTGAGAAATACAGTAAAAAATTAAGGTTATTATCCTTATGTCATAAAAGTATCATTCTGTCATAAATAGTAAAAGATCTTCATTTGGAATCTTATGTAGTACTTTTCTATATTCTTATTATTTTTCTTTCACTTAGAGTAGTATTTTACTTAATTTAAACCCTAAAATTAGCTATTAAGAATACCAAAACAATCTTGGCACCTTTGTTAATGTATTAGAGACTATATTGAGTTAATTATGAAAATTGGCGGACCTAAATAGAAGAAACAAAGATTTGGATTTTAGGGCTAAAATCATATGAAAATAAGAGCAGGTCATTAGTTTCCTTAAACTGCAAATACTGAAGAATAGACCAAAGTAATTGTTCAAAAAACAGACGTCTGATCAATTTCAAAAATGTATTTTTCTCAATGGACACAAAATAGAATCTAATTTGATCAGTGATGATTAACGCTGGGTACGTGGTCGGCTCGTTAAAAATTCGTTTAAGAATATTTTTTTTTATATAGCCCAGTATCTCCGCCTAGTTCAATTGGGTTTGAGGAAGACTAATTTAGGGACACTGAAGTTAACGATCGAGCAAACCAAGTTCGAATATATTTTAAAACTCGTAATTTCTCAATCTACTACTTTGCTTGCTAAACTTAAAAATGTTTAAGAAAATCAAGCTACTCGAGCACAACTCATAATTGGCTCAATTAAAACTCGTTTGAGATCCGCTCGCTTGATAAACAAACTAAATTCAAAATATTTTTAAAGGTTGTTAAATTTTCAATCCATACTTAAAACAATCTATTGTGGGGCTTGTTTCGTAGCCCTAATTTTGGTTCAATTAAAATGAGAGAGGTGCGTGTGAGAGAATCTGAAAATTGTGCACCTTGAAGTGTTGTGAAAGGATGGCTAATGGGCTAGACAAACCTTGAGGTTATGTTTAGCTGGATGTAAATGGAATGGAATGTTCAATTTATTGAAATAATTATTTCGGTATTTAGTTGATTAAAAAGTAATGGAATAGTTATTCTATTTGAAATAACCGTTCACTAGAATGTTCGAATTACCATTATCTTAGGACAATAAAAGAATGTCCATTCTATTTCATTCCTTACAAAATGAGAATAACTATTTATATATTATTCCATTCTAATCTCACTCTATTTTATTTCTTACAAAATTCGTTCTATCAACCAAACACAACCTGAGTTCATGGCAGCCCACTTTAATGGGCCTGGGTTTCGAGTTTCGTTGTGGTCCAGAGGTATCGCATTTGTTGCTTTACAAGGAAATGGCCATAACTTTGGTTTCAGTAGAAAGGCCGTAAAATGTTCATTGGGGGCCCAAAATCGTCTATCCTAAATCTTTTTTTCTCTCTCAGTACATTTTCAACCGTAGGATCGCATGCAATTATCAAGAGAAATTTTACGATTTCCTGATTTAGATAAGGAATTTTTTTGAATGTAAAAATAAATATTATAGATTCAATTGATAAATTGATAATACAGATTCAATTGATTATGTGATTTCATATACTGAAGTGAATTTGAACCATTAATCGAATGATTTTGAGTGAATTTGGACACATAACAAAAAAGGTTTGGGGACAGAAGATCCTGTGTCCCATTGTGAAAAGTAATTCATGTTGATGTAAATCAATGATACAGAGATTAAGGCTTAATTTGGGCTAACTAAATTGGTTTAATTTTTATTATTTTGGTTTACAAGTTTTTTTTAAGTGAATCTTTTTCATTGCGTGATTAAAAAAGATTATAATTTTTCGATTCCCTTTGGCGAGAGAAAATTTGAAAGTATAAAAATTTTGATTAAATTAAAAAAAATCGTATAAAGAAACAAAATCTTATTTTACGAATTGAAATTGAGTTTTTTTTACTGTTTAGAGAGATTTTTTTGAATTAAATCAAAATTTTTATATTTTCACATTCATCTCGAAAAGATGAACTGAAAAAGTATAAACTTTTAATTAAATAGTAAAATAAAATTCATTAAAGATGAAAAAATTTGCGTGATATTACTTACTGCTTTAAAGACTCAGTTTTGGGTATTGCTCTTTTTATTTTTTTTAGCTACCTGATTTTTGAGTTTTTTTATTTTTATTTTAACTTTTTTTTTCGTTTGATCAAAATTTTATATTTTTTCAATTCCTCTTAACGACAGAAGATTGAAACTATTTTTTTTTTTAATTTTAAAAAAAGTTCACTGATAATGAAAAATACCATTTCACATGGTTTTTTTAAATATAGTTTATGTAGTCCAAATTATAATTTTATATATATCATCCACGGTTGGACGTATGGGTCCCTCGAGTTGCCATAAGTAGCCTCTAGTCCAAACAAAAAGCTCACGGATTGGGTCTGAATCAGGCCCCAAAAGAGACAAATGGTCATGGAAGCTATGTATAACACCCCACCCCCACCCATCCCATCGACTCCATTTATCACACAATCTCGTCCGGAGTAAATATTGGGCATAACAGTATTTTCATATGGTAGTAAAAATTTTTTATGGAAAAAACTTAGCGGGGACCATAAAATCATGTAGCATGGCGTTACTATTGCATTCGATATTTGTTTTCTCATGCCTAGAGTTTCTGAATTGAGCCCAGTAGTTAAGTGTGCTCAAATTTGTTTGTTAAGTTTTTAAGAGTTTGAGTAAATTTAGCAAACCGAATTCAAGTCAAGTTGGTTTAGGCTTGAGTTGAGTTCAAGTGAGTTGAGTTCCAATGATTTACTTGTCTTAATTAGTTGAGTTCAAGCGAGTTAAAGGTTTCAAACAAAGCTTATCATTAATTAGAAAAATGCCATTAATCTTGCTAATTAACTAGTACTGTCAGTTATGTTCAAGATATAATATAGAGCAAAGTACAAACCTTCTCTCTTTATTTAAGTGTGCTCAAATTTGTTTGTTAAGTTTTTAAGAGTTTGAGTAAATTTAGCAAACCGAATTCAAGTCAAGTTGGTTTAGGCTTGAGTTGAGTTCAAGTGAGTTGAGTTCCAATGATTTACTTGTCTTAATTAGTTGAGTTCAAGCGAGTTAAAGGTTTCAAACAAAGCTTATCATTAATTAGAAAAATGCCATTAATCTTGCTAATTAACTAGTACTGTCAGTTATGTTCAAGATATAATATAGAGCAAAGTACAAACCTTCTCTCTTTATAAATTATTCAATGATGTACCTAGGTATTGCATTTAATAAATTAAAATAAGGTTAAGAGATTTAAAGTCAAACATTCGTATTTTTATCTCTATATAGAGATAAATTAGATTTAATAAAAAAAATTTGGGTAACACAGGGTATCTTAGGCAAATGCGCGCACCAGACTAAATCCCTACAACCGTGTTGTGCGTACCTTGGTATTGCATTTAATAAATAAAAATAAGGTTAAGAGATTTAAATTCAAACATTCGTATTTTTATCTCTATATAGAGATAAATTAGATTTAATAAATTATTTTTGGGTAATACAGGGTATCTTGGGCAAACGCGCGCATCAGACTAAATCCCTACAACCGTATTGCGCGTAGTGATAAAGTGACCCCAAATATTATTAGTGAGGAGATTTGAACCAATAAACTCAACGGATAAGTGGTCAATCTCCTATTCGACCAGATGGTTAGATTTTATAACATTTTGTGTCAGTTGAAATAGTATATTAATCTTCTGGTGTGAAGATAGAGTAGCTATTATGACTGAATCCCTTAAACTTTCTCTCTCAAAAATTCTTGCATTTTATATCTAAGTTTATATTTCTATACCCCACGGCCAGTGGACCCCATTCAAATTTTTCTTTCTCTATCAACACAGGCAGGACACATGGAGAAAGATTGTAAAAATTTGATTCGGTGTCAGTCCGTGTCTAAGCTGAGCAATCCTCAGCACCAACAAAAGTGACACATTATATGGTGCTTTTGTGAGCTTGTGTCTCGTGAATCGTGATGATGGCTCGTGCGAATGACAGGTCTTTCTTTCAAACAAATGAAGATTCTGTTGCATGGCCTTGTGATGTTTCTGTGTGTAAGTGTTGACTGTGTAAGAAATAAAAAAATGTACGATTGAAGCTTTGATTATGCAAGACAGCTACCAAATTAACAGATGAAAAGAAGTTAAATTCCTTCCC
>BRYE01000006.1:13816397-13818897 GCA_030159115.1 Actinidia arguta var. hypoleuca | reverse complement strand
GTTGGCCATAGATAGCGCAAATTGCAAACCATCTCGGAATGCCCAAAGTTTGGCTTCAATGTTGCTCATGGGACCTAGTTTCCTATGGAATCCCACCACTCATGAACCGTGGTGGTCTCGGATAAGGCCCCCACCCCTGGCTGTGAATGGGTTCGTTTTGACAGCACCATCCGTGTTGAGTTTATGAAAATCTTGGGAGGAATCCATTTAACCAGACTTGTTCTTTTTGTCGGGTTGGAAAGGGCAGTGGTTTCGATGACGCCAAATGAGCCAACACATGAACGGGAAAAGAGCCAACACATGAACGGGAAAAGAATATTCCAGGCCAGGCCAGATTTGTGAGATATGGTCGAGGTACAGTTGTGTTAGGGCCATTGAGGGCAAGGCAATAAGAACGATTGGCGGAGAGAGGGTGGTGGGTCAAGGCTAAGCCAGAGTTTTTGTGCCCAGGTGCAATCTCGAAGGACATGACTCTTGGTTTCTAAACAATTCGAGCAAGTATTGCACATTGGGGTATCACAGATGGCTCGGTGATGGAGATCTTTGGTTTTGAGTCTTTAACAACTTGCAAGCCAGAGGAAGAGCTTAACACGAGTGTTGGTCCCCTCCAAATCCATGACAGTCATTGAAAGGTGTACAAGGGAGGTGCTGGTCGACAAGGGAGAGCGCATTTAAGGAGAATTTTCCATTAGTGGTGTTTTTCCAAGTGATACAATCTGGTTGGAGATCAAGCCTTTGGAAATTCACATTTTTTAGGGTATGGAAGACAGTAGTGGGCAGAGGAAAGGAAATTTTTGTCAGGTCCAGCTACCTTGTGTCCACAGATCCATAACTTTCATGGTTGATTCGGCAAAGGGTAAAGGACCATGGACGAGATGTTGTAATGGTTCAAGACCCAGCCAGTTGTGGTCCCATAGTGCAGTTTCCTTACCGCCTCACACCTCCCGTCAAAAAAAATTGGGGTGTGAGAGGCCTTCCAAATTGAGGAGAAATGACCCTGGCGAGCCAAATCTGATGGATATCAGCCAGTGAGAACCCAAACCTAGAGGGGGTTGCATTTTGTTGGAAGTTGTTAGGGGTGATCACGATTCGGTTCAATTTGGTCCGGTTTAGGATCAAATTGTGAATCGAACCGTGAACAACAGTTTGACATTTGTAATTGGACCGAATTAAATCGTACCGTAAATCATGAATTTTAGTAAAATAAACCGAACTGAACTTTAAATATTAGTAAACCAAACCGAATTAAATTGTAAATCATTAATGGATAGTTAATGGTTCAGATAAAATTTTTAGTTTGGACAGAAAAAATATAAATTGAACCTTGGGCTATTGAACAGTGAAACGAATCGTAAAAAAAAACTAACAGAACCTTATGATTCAAACTAATTTGGTCGGTTTTACGATTTAATCGTTTTTTTTTTCACTCCTAGAAGCCGATAGTTGAGTTTGAGGGAAACCATATTGGCTGAGCCCGATTTTCCTACTCGCAGTTACCCGAATAATTTAGGAGATGCCACTTTATTCTACCCAACGGAGAGAGAGAGAATGGGATCGGGACGAAAGATGAGGTCCGGCAGCAGCCGTAGTGTAAGGAAGAAGGGGAATGGGAGGGGAAATATCCCGATTTTATGCATGTTCCTTGAATAAGCCGGATCAGGTAAGATCAATGTGTGGGCTATGGATGTAAACCCTAAAGAAATTTCCCCATTAGAGCATGTCGATCGTCCATGTCCTGTTGGTTATGCGAATTTGGGGTCCAAGATTTACGTGGTTGGAGGTAAATTCATAACGGGACGGTGTAGCTATTCCAAGGACTTCCATGTGGGCAATTTCTTCAGGGATTCGAATTATGGATCCATCAGATGCCGCTGCGAAAATGGCAAGAAATGGAACGGAGCCAAGCCTCTCCCTGCGGTTGTCCATGTGAATGGTAAGATCTATGCGTTCTCTGGGTTTAGTTGCCGTTTTTCACCTCACTGTGAGAGAATTGATCCATCCTTCGAGGTGTTAGAACCTAAATCCAACGGAACCTGGATACCCCTTCCTCAACCTCCCTTCCAATCCTTCGATAATGTACGTGGCATATGAGTTGAGTTGAAAACACCTTTTACTTTCGCCTTTACTTAAATTGTAAGGACTTGGTGCTTTATTCTTATGATACGGTTTCGGGTATCTGGGCCAAGCATAGCAGCAGCGATGGTGGTAATATTTTCCCTTGTTTTTATAGAGATTTTGATGATTCAGACGAGGATATCTCTGAGTCTCATTATGATTTGATTGCTGATTCTAATGATTTAGACTAGGACATCAGTTTTGATGAGTCTGAGTCTCATTATGATTGGATTGCTGATAAATTAAGTCTCTGCTCATAGGACCGATGATGTGAATAAGAGGTTGTATCAGTATGTCTTCAACCATTGGAGGCCGTGTCACCTTACTTTTTGCCATTCAATTGACTGCTGCCAAGAAGAACGAGCACGGTGATGGAGAACCCAAA
>BRYE01000006.1:13788897-13793897 GCA_030159115.1 Actinidia arguta var. hypoleuca | reverse complement strand
AGTCGTCTGTTTTAAGTCCTTCTAGTTTAAAGTCATATGTGTTTTCTACTAAAACCTTAGATTTGTGGTATGCTCGTTTAGGGCATGCAAACTTTTAATATTTATGTTAGCTTTTTTCCTCTTTGAATAAAGCATGCCAGAAATTCAATTTTAAATGTGCCGTTTGTGAATTGTCTAAACATACTTGCACCTTTTATATTCCTCGTATGTATCGTGCACCTAGTGCTTTTAACCTTATTTATTTGGATGTGTGGGGTATGTTTCCGGTTACTGCTCTCTCTCAACATCGCTATATGTAACTTTCATAGATGACTATACTCGTTGTATTTGGGTCTACCTTATGCGCAATAAATCTAAGATTTTTTCTCACTTTATCCACTTTTTACAAATGATCAAAATCCAGTATAACACTATTTTACGTAACATCCGGTCTGGTAATGGTCGGGAGTATATCACGAATAAGTTTCATGCGGAACTTAATAAATGTGGTATACTCCAGCAACTCACGCGTCCTTACACCCCTGAGCAAAATGGGGAGTGAAGTGTAAAAATCGTCAAATTATGTCGATTGTTCAGTGTCTCTTACGGGGTATGAGAGTTTCTAAATATTTGTAGCACATGGTTGTCCTCACTACTACCTACCTTATCAACCGGACTCCCAATCGGGTACTACAAGGCAAGGCTCCTCTCCATATTTTTCAGCCTGCTAGTACCATATTTTCTATTATTCCTCATGTCTTTGGGTGTACATGTTTTGTTCAAAATCGGAGTCCTCCCTTACCAAACTTGATGATAAAATCGTACGTTATATCTTCCTCGGGTATTCCTCAATGTCCAAGGAGTATAGGTGTTGTGATCCTGTCACTTGTTAGATGTCACTTTTTTGGAAATTATTTTTTGTTTTTCGATTTTACACCTTTTGGGGGGCCTGATTATTAGATATTTGCGACAAATGACCCTATACTTGAGCCTTCTTCACCTTCACCCAATGACTCCCTGCCCCCGATCTTCTCTGCGAACCCCAGTCCCCGCGCTCAAGCTCCCTTGCCAGCATCTTCTCTAGAATCAGGTATCTATTATCCTTTAGTTTCTAATATCCCTCTTCTTCATTATCCCACACGTGTTCGTCGTCCCCCCTCTTGTTTTTTTCTTTCCAATAGTATTAATCATCCTATTGCACAATATTTATCTTATCAAGGTCTTTCAAATTCTTCTCAGTCTTTTCTTAGTCAGGTTAGTTCGATTTCGATTCTTTGCTTAGTCCATGAAGCTCTCCAAAATTCTCTGTGGGTATCTGTAATGAAGACAGAGATGGAGGCCCTTCAGCACAATCAGACTTGGGATCTTGTTGCTTTGCCGAAAGGGGAGCACATTGTTGGTTGTAAATGGGTGTTCAATATAAAGTATTTGGCAAATGGCTAGGTTGATCGATATAAATCTCGTCTTGTTATTAAGGGTTTTACTCAGATTTCAAGTAAAGATTTGGGTGCTACTTTTGCCCTTGTTGCAAAATTAAATACCATTCGTCTTATGGTTTCTCTCGCTGCTTCTTATTCATGGCCTCTTCACCAATTGGATATCAAAAATGTCTTTCTCAATGGTGATCTTTCTAAGACTATATAAATGGATCCACCATCAGGGTTTCGGGCACAAAAAGAGTATTCAGGAAATGTTTGTCTTCTCTGAAAATATATCTATGGTCTTAAGCAGTATTCTCGAGTTTAGTTCTACCGCTTTAGTGAGCTAGTCTTGTTTATGGGGTTTGTTTAGTACCACTCAGACCATACTTGCTTTATTCGTTGTCAGTCTCTGGGTCAGTACATTATTATTTCAATTTATGTTGATGATATTATTATTACAAAAGACGATACTTCTGGTTTTGTTCAGGTAAAATGTGGACTCAAGAAAGCTTTTGACATTAAGGATTTGGGTCCTCTTCGTTACTTTCTAGGTGTTGAGTTTGCTCAGTCTTATTATGGTATCTCTCTCTCAGCGAAAGTGTTTTCTTAACCTTCTTCAGGATACAGGCATGCTCTACATTTACGCCTATGGTACCAAATTTGAAGACATCAGCCGAGTCAGGAAAATTATTACCAGATCCATTTATCTATAAGCTACTTTTGGGTCACCTCATTTACTTGACGACTAAAGGACCTAATCTCACATTTGTTGTTAGGGTTGTGAGCCAGTTTTTGCACTCGCCACGTACCTTTCATCTAGATGTTGTGTATCACATTCTCCTGTATCTTAAGACGTGTCTAGGTCTTGGGTTGTTTTATAAGTCCGGAATGCAATCGGGCCTCTCATGCTATACATATGTTGACTATGTGGGGTCTAAGAGTGATAGACGATCTACTTCTGTACTTTTCATAGCAGTTGTCTCATATTTTGAAAAAATAAGAAGCAAGCAGTTGTCTCTCTATCTTCTGCCAAAGCTGAGTATAGTGCCATGGCTCAGAGAACAAGTGGAATTCTTTGGATTTAGTCCCTCCTAACTGAGTTAGGCTTCTCAATAACAGACTTATCTTACCTGTTTCGCGACAATAAGTCTGTTATCATGTTATCTTCTAATTCAGTCATTCATGATAGAACAAAACACATTAAAGTTGATATTCATTTCATTCGGAAAAAAAAATCATTTCGGAGTTATCACTCCCAGCTTTATTCCATCATTTGCTCATATTGTTGATATGTTCATTAAGTCTATTGGACCTTCATTACTGAAGTCATCTCTTGTCAAGTTGGGACTCGTCGATATCTTCACTCAACTTGAAGAGGAGTGTTAAAATTAGGAAGATTATTTAATTTAGTCATTTATAATAAGTTATATTGACCAGAATTTATTCTCTCAATGATTATCTCTTTATTTATTATATATTGAGAAAAGATTTAGTAATAATATTAAACCATTCTATAATTCCTATTATATGCACTACAAATTGAATTAACTCTCCATCTCCGTACGCCACCTGCAAAACAAACCCACACACTGCCGCCATCCCCAACCAGCGATCACCAGCACCCTCATCACCGTTCCGCCTCCCATCCACCAAAACCACGTCCTAAACAATCCAGCCCACCCTGCTACACCAAATCAACCAATCTATTTTTCACTCTCTGCAAACACACGCAAAACCCACAACCAATGTTAATACACAGAATACAAACAAAATTGATATAATTTCTTCCACTATAAACCCAATTTCTGATATTTCACTCTCTCTTATATCCCAATTTTACCTCAATTGTAAGGACATAAGGAGGGGTTCATGGTGGGTCGCAAAGTTGGATGGTTTTCTTTGGTGTGGGGATGATGGGATCTGGTTAATTGGAAGTGCGGGGTTTGTGGGGGTGATGGAATTTGGTTAATTGGAAGTGGGGCTTGTTGAGTCCAGCCCATATGGATGAGTCCAAGCCCACTTGAATGAGTCTAAGTCCAGTAGTCAAGCCCAAGCCCGTATGGGGCTCACATAGAGTGTCATGTGAGATTGGAACTCTCGAGTTATCTAGGACTCTTGAGAGTGTTTATCTTTTATATTTCCTAGTTAGATTAGGATAACAATTAGATATCTGTTTATAAGTCTACCACTTCCTTCCCTTAGTCTATAAAAGGGATGGCAGAGTGCTTAGATTTCTCTGTGTGTGTTACTGTGGGCTGAGAGTAGAGTGCTGTGAGATGAGATTAGAGGCAAGACAGAGAGAGAAGGTGAGAGAGGGTGAGTTGAGAGGTAAGTCTCCTCCATTGTAATCCATTCGTTCGGTATAGTGGATTATTGTTTTCTCTCCGTGGACATAGGCATTGTTGGCCGAACCACGTAAATCTTTATTGTCTTTTGTGTGTGTGTGATCGGTTATTCGTTTTGAGCACAACAGGGTTTACGGTGGTGGCAGTGGTGGTTTTCAAAGGGTCTCACCATGGAGATGGTTCTGAATTTGGGATAGGGTTATGTGATTTGGAGAGAGAGGAAAAGTGGCGTACCAGAAGCTGTAATCTGTGAGAGTAATGGAGGGGGATGCGGGGTTGTAATGGAGGGAGGGTGAGAGAGAAAACGGGTTCCTAGATGCTTCGATATGGGGGAGAGAAAATAGATGACAGAGGAGAGAGTGTTCCGGTGTGTTAACCTTACCACTTCAAAAAATATGGATGAGATGCCCACCAATAAATTTTAAGGGTAAAATTGTAAAAGACCTTTATCTGTTAACAGCAAAGACAAATCTGACAGTGAAAGTCAATGTCATTTTGGTAACTACAGGAGGGAGAGATCTATTATTTTTAAAAATCTCAGATGAGATAAGTGTCCTTAATTTTTTTAGTGGTAGATGATGTTCATTAGTTCATTAATTTTTTTTAATGCGAACTACGTTATTGACTATTTAAGTTAGAGATTTGAAAAATTAAAAAAGGAAATCGAGCAAAATGAGACTTATTTAGACGATTAAAGAGGTGAAAAAGAATGGAAAAAGGTTGGAGAAATAATTCTTCTGAAAAATTAAAATGTTAAGATTTGTTGAGAAATTAAAATGTCTTGATATCAATTTCATAAAATGACAATTTTGCCTTTGATAGGTTATTTTCGTTAAAAATAAAAATTATTTTGATAAGAGAATATGAAACGCTTTCTTTTCCTTTCTCTTAAAAGAGTGCTAACCAATAAAGGTTAAAAGTCACAATTTATTCTGTTTTGGTTGTCCAAACAAGACAATGACAAATCAGTAATCATTTATCTTCTGTTTTTCACCTACGGTTTCAAGCAAACCCTTAGAATAATTGTTGCCCGCAGGGACGCCATCTCTTCCACATCCCCACCTTCCGACGACATTTGCTTTTCTTGGATTCCTTGTTAACCTCTATATGTGTTTACTTACACCCAAATGATATGGACAATGTTTTTTTTTTTTTTTTTCTGGACACATCACTTGCATTTTTAATACACTATACAAAATGCACTATCCTCAACAAAACTCTTATTTACACACACATATGTGTATGCTGTGTCCAA
>BRYE01000006.1:13771397-13778897 GCA_030159115.1 Actinidia arguta var. hypoleuca | reverse complement strand
AATTGATCTTCACGACAGAGTTTATAATACAAACGATTTGAATCACTAAAATAAGCCCCAAACAACCCATCTATGGATTGCAAAGAAGTTGTGCGGTAATTATACTTAGCGACCATAAGTTATGCCACATCACTGGTAAGTCAAAAAGGGTAAATTCAAGAGGTGAGCATAGCATATTTTTATTATTAAAAGTGGTAAGAGTTTTATTGTAAGTTCACGTAATAAAAACAAGCTTGAGTGCATTTAATAAAAGGTAGAGTTCAAAAATCTTTCACCCTACATTTTCCTATCTTTTTTTAAATAAAATGTAGCATTAAGGGAAAAAAGTTCTAATTTATTTTTTGTACAAAGGAAAACATTAAAAAAAGGTTTATTTGACTTCATAGGTTGTCATATCAAAGGCTAATGTGGCTGTATAATTACTCATTATGAAAACTATTTGAAGTGAATTGTATCAACATTTTAATATGAAGTTTTGGGTCTTCAAGCACAAATTGCTTTGAAGCAACTACTACTTCATCCGTAGCAAAATCGAAGGCTGATCATTCCCTAGAATTGATGATTAACTCCTACTTAACTCATAATTTGTGAGGTACTAGTGTCAGACTTGCATGATGATTGATGCAAGGATAGTGATTTATACACTCTTATTTTTTTCAATTAAACTTCTTTTTTTTTATTTTTGTTAAAGTGAATTTACCAATATATCTTTCTATGTAGAAAATACATTTGAGTAAAATAGGATATTTAGGTAAATTCACGCAAATAAAAACAAAAAAAAAATACAATTGGAGAAAAATAAAGTGTGAAAATCACTATCCTTTGTGCAACTATATACAACAATGAAATTGAAACTATTTCATTACACAATCATTTTGGAAATTATTGTTCCTTAATGTTTCAGTTTGCTACGATATCTACCTATGAATTTTAGTAGACCTATTCCAAAATGTTTGAATCTTTGATTATTTTCAGCTGTGAACCATTTCATCTTTCATCCAGACTTTTTTTGCCAGGTCATTAATAATCCGGCTACCAAAAAAGAAAAGAAAATGACTCTTGAGCTGATAAAGATATTTACTTTGTGTTGAAGAGGTCGTTAGTTCAAGTTAACCACTAGAGGTTTGTCCTGCAGTTAATTTTATGGCCCGAGATTAGTTTCACTTGAACCTAATTGGGATAAGAGGGAATATTAGACTATCAAAAAAAAAAAATGATAAGATTTAAAAAAAAAATAAACTCATCATAACCCAAAAAGTTATGAATTTTCCTTTTCTAATTTAATGTTGAATAATTAGGAAACACAAATAAACCAATACTGCTACAGTCTCAACATTTGGACCAGGAAAAGTTTTTAAAATTCAAAATAAATTGTTCAGATTCAATTGATTATGTGAGATTCAAACGCTCAAGTCTATCTAAATATTTATTTTGAATTTTAAAAAAAAAATTAGTCCAAATTGTAGGACCGTAAATAAACCTCCAACGCATTTGGCCTTTTTCTTTCTTTAATTTCTTTCTTTGTTGTCCTCTCTCTTTGGTAAGTAAAATAATTTGTTAAAAAGGTAAATCCAATATGGATTATAACCCCTTTCCTTGATTCCAATGCCCTTTCCCTTTAGAAGAAACCTTACATCAGGAATATCTATATTCTAACTAAATGTACAACCACCCCAAAAGGCCCACCAAGTGAACAAAAAATGAGGCGTGAAATACGGGTTGTGCCATTAATGAGATATATATTTTGGCTTACAAAAAATTGGACAGGGGAGTTTATGTATCCTTGGAAGGTTTGGAACATGTTTCATGCAATTAATAAAATGCAAATAGTACAAGAAACAAAGTGTGAGACTGAAATGGGTGATGTCTTCAAAATTTTGTTTTTCAAAATAAGAAGTTTAGGAAACACCAACCTAAAGAAATGTTGCAATTTTTAAAAAGTTCTAAGGTTTTTTCTTTACCAAACCTTAGTAGTTTAAAATCAAATTTACTTATAGAGATTATTTGGTGCTCTTAGAACAACTATTTAGAGCAATCACTATAAAGTTAGAGCACCATTAGGATTTGCTCTAAAGCATTAAATAATTTCTCAATTACTTGACCCAAGCACTTTATAACTTATTTATCAAATCAAAATACATTTTTGAAGTTGTGGGATTAAAACACGATTTCTCGTAAAGTCGTGAAATGACGACACGACTTCATACTATGATTATACTAGTGACCCCACTTGAAGCCGGACCAGTAAGGTCAAATGACCCCACTAAAAAAAATTATACTATGATTTCACAAAAAAACACTAAATAAAAAAATACACTACTAATATAATTTTGATCACACTAAAAAAATTACACTACCATTCTATAATTATATATAATTATATTAATTTGGCCCTATTGAACAAATATTCTAAATCTGTTTGCCCCCTAAAAAAAACAATCTTGTATTTACATGCATCTAGATATTTGTCATTGACAAAATCAAATTTAAAAGTTTTGCAAAGTAAACATGATAACTGAAAAGGAAAGAAGATGGGTTGAAAAGAGAGGCACAAATTGTCCCATTATCCAATATTACTGAGATAGGCTTTACCAATGGAACTGCCCATTAATTTGATGGTATGAGCAGTTCATAAAATTCTCTGTCTCAACTGTTTCAGCCTGTTTAACAAAACTTATGGACTTCGGTTTATAGGCCGAAAACAATTTCAAAAGGATAAAAAAAATATTTTTTTGATAAACTTTATTTTAATGCTTTAACTTTTGTATTTGAATAATCAATCTTACCATAATTTTTGCTGTAACAATCTCTATAAGCACTGTGGTAATTCCAATCTTATCACCCCCTTTCATTTCCCTTTAGACTAGATGAGAGTAGGCTTTTCAATACAAAAACAATAGGCTCAATCTGGTTTATTCAAATCACCTTGTTTCTTATGCCCCATTGGAGGTAAACTTCATTTTTAGGTGAATTATTTTTATCTTCAGTAAAAAAAAATTATCTTTTTGTTAAAATTTTTTATTTTTTTGATTCATTTTTAGTAGATATATTACAAGAGTAATTTTCCTTTTATAAAAAAAATACTAAAATCTAAGCAAGTCCAAATGGATTGTTTTGAATCATCCTTTTAGATAATTTTGAAAAATTCAATTGGGTTAATTTGGATTTTAGCGTTATTTTATAAAAAAATCCGATTTCTCCTTGAAAGACGAAATGAAAAAATGTAAAAAAATTGACCGAAGAATAAAAAAATTACTAAAAAAAATATATATTTCACCTAAAAATATAATTTTTCCTAGACTGACCTTGGTAAAATAACTGGGGATAAGAGGCACCAGCCCACCCTTTCTCTGGATCAATTTATATGCGGGAGAAAGACTCTCACAATCTGGTTATGTTTTGTTGGATGAAATTTTAGGTTTTTAGATTGGTTAATTCTAAACAAAAATACTTTTGAGTGTAATTTCAATAAATTAGGGTCAAGTCCCGAGCTATAGGAATGAACCGTGGTGCGGAAAAATAAAAATTATAGCAGATGGTTTGAACCTGGTTCGAACTCAAAATGTTTTCAAACCCTTAAAAGAGGTGTTCGAACTCAACTATCGGGCTTCGAACCCACTGGGCGTTCGAACCCACTGTGGGGCGTTCGAACCGTATTCATAGAGTTTGATAGATTTAAGAGTTCTAGAGATACACGGATTGGAATATCTATCTACTTCGGAATTAATCTTGGAAAAGACTCTACACTCCATATTATATGTATTCGTGCCTCTCAAGTATATCTTTAGAGATTGAACGATATTGGAGATATACACACGTTCTTGAGAGTTTTGGTTGCGGTGTGTGAATTCTCTATATAATTACTATTACAGCAGCATGCTAGACTATGGAAGGCATACTCAGTCAAGCAACAAGTCCTCAGAAGGCGTCCGAGGCATGAAAAAGTCTTTGGAAGGCGTTCAAAGCTAGCAAGGCGTCTATTTCACGGGGAACGGTAAATCGTGGGTTTTTGCGAGCAAGATTCAGAAGTTTCACCAAAGTTGAATGCGTCAACGGGTTGGTTGTAAGTAGAGTCTTGTAACTGTTCATTGATACAATGAATAGCTTAGCAAGGGCAAGCGGCCTCGTGGTTTTTTCCCGGTTTGGGTTTTTCACGTAAAAATCGTGTGTTTCATGCTCTTTGTCTTTTCATCTTTTTCTATGTGATTGTTCTTTATTTTTTACGAAAATTCAAGTATTCGAACACAAACGAACTTTTCAATTGGTATTAGAGCGGGTTCACTCAATTTTTAAAATTATTATTTTTCAAAATCTTTCGAGTGAGATCCTGATTTTTTTGGATATATGGATCTATCAAAAGAATGACACTCCACCATGGGGCGAGGGTTTCCTGCGGTGGCTGGCTCCCTGCAAGGTTGCAGGGAGCCCAAAACGACGTCGTTTTACCTCCAAAATGTATTCTCTCAAAACGACGTCGTTTTGGAAAAAAAAAATTTTGGCCAAAACGACGTCGTTTTGGCTCCCTGCAACCCTGCAGGGAGCCAAGTCCCCGCAGGGACCCCTGGTCCCCCACCATGAGACCATCAATTTTTAAACCTGAAGTTGTCAAAATTCTTGTTAATATATTTCGAAAAACTCTTCTGAATTCTGGCAACTTCAAAAACAATAAGTTTCTTAAAAATAATAGTAATAAATCTATGAGAAAACTAAATATTATGAATGCCAAGGAATAGGTCATATTACTATTGAATGTCCTAATAAATTGAAGAAAATGGAAAATGTTATGCAGGTTACTTGGGATAATTCAGATGAATCAGATCAATTTGATAATGAAGAAGATTCAGGTAATTGTATGGCTTTTGTTACATCTATTGATTGTCCATCTGTTCTCATGGAAACAATATCTGAACCCAAGGGATCACCGTCAGAAATAAAAGGTAATGATTCTATATCCAACAATGCTAATAGTGATGTTCATGAGGATGTTCCAAGTAATCTTGATTCCACTTTTGATCCAATAGTAGAATTATTAAATGTTGAGATTAATTTTTAAAAATTAAAATGGCTAGTCGTGGTAAAATTAATCAAAGATTGGTCATCAATCTGAAAAAGTATGAAAAACAAAAATCTGATTTAGTTAAACAAGTTGATGATTGCCAAATCTTGATTAATAAATTCAAATTTGACAAGAACATCTTGAATGAAAAAGTATTAAATTCTGATATCTTGACGCAATATCTTGGAGAGAAAAACAAGGTCTTGAAAGGAAGGTTGTTGAATTAACTGTTGAATTATTTGAAACCAAGAAAACTTTCAAAATCTTGAATTCAAGCACCAAGAAATTTGATTATATATGGAACATTCAAAAACCAACACATGATAAGAAGGGTCTTGGATACGAGAAAACAACAAAGATCCACAAGACTAAATTTGTTCTAGCAATACAAGGGAGTACCACAACAATTAAAGTAGAATTTTCAAATATTACACAAATGGTTAAATAGGTAAAACCGCAAAGGGATGTCCTTCCCAATTTTGATAATTCTGTTCTGCAGGGTTCGAACGCCAACAGACTGGGTTCGAATGTTCGACATTCGAACGCACAACAGAAACGTTCGAACGCTAGACAGAACAGTTCGTATAATACTAGATTTGTTCATATCTGTCATCATTGTGGGATTGTAGGACATATCAGGCCTAAATGTAATATGCTTCAAAAAACTACAAAATCATTCATGTATGCATATTCTAGGAAGCCTGAAAATAATTTGCATATTCAAATTAAAGAATTATGTGTTCAATTAAATGATCTAAAATAGTATGCTTCTAATAGACAAAAATTAAGGATGTTTGGATTAGAAAATCTGATTTGAATGCGAATGCATTACATACTCCTAGAGAACTTGTAGGGGTGGACTGTCAAGAATAAAAGTATGTATACATAGCATAGGATGGTTCTTGATGATTATTTGTTTTTCCTATTACTATGATATTATTCTTGGTTGTATTTTTTTTATTTTATAGGAAATAAAAATTCAAAATTCAAAATTCAAAAAGATTTTTTTTTGTCTTCCATAGTTTATGGGATATGGTAACTTTGGAAATTTGAATTTGTTAGGAAATGTTTCATGACATAATTTTTATTTTTTTTTACCTTGTATACATTGTGATTAAAGTTGAACCATATGTCATGTTTTACACTGAGCACACTTGGTACGCCGGATATGACTTGAACGTGTATTGTGATTTATGTTAATTTGAATTATTCTCATGTTACTTGAGTCATACATATTCTACATTGACCATAAATTGTGTATATCCCTTATTATTTTAAAATAGGCAAAAAATTTGTGTATGTTGGAAAAGAGCTACCTATGAGCACCAGTATCGCGCATCATAGAGTGAAAGCATCCAACGATTGCAATAAAAATAAATAAATTAAAAAAGGAGCATATTCAAAAGAATAACAAAATATTAGCTATTAAATGCCTGTGTATATCATTGAGGGGGAGTTTATTCTATCACAAAATTGGTTTGACTTTTAGAATTTGACGGATTCGGAATTTGAACAATCTTATTAACCCTTATCTCTGCTAGTGTCTTGTCATATCCATTGCATTTTTGAGTTCACCGAGAACACACTCATACATATGGCTAGATATTTGCACCATGTTTCAAATTTGTTAAAATCTTTACATTATGGAATGTAAATTTTTAGCCCAACCAATAGTTGGTTTCATGTGGTCATATGTATCATATTGTCTATGTGTCTACAAGACAATTTTATTTTTTTTAACTTTTAGGGTTTATTTTAAACGATTTAATAAAATCTATCCTCATTATATTTCTTTTGGTTTTTATTCTTATGAGGATATCTTGTTGGATTTTATTGGAACTCATCTTCCATCTATTGATTTTGAGGTGTCATTTTATTTACCGTCATGTTTACTTTGTCAATTCATAACAAAAAGGGGGAGAGAAAATCATGTGAGGGGGAGAGATATGAGCGATATACATATATATTTGAATTTTTAATGGTACATTTTATCAACCATGAGGAGAGTAATTTTAGAGTAGTTTTTATTTTGTTTACATATATATATCTTCTTCCACACATGCGTTTAATATATTTAATTGAGAGCATATTACAGGTTGACATATTTGTAAATATTGTTTGAAGACCCGACCTAATTCATTGTCTATAGCTCAATTCTTGTTGAGTCATTATTTTCCTGTATTTGTTATTTTTCAGTGTTTTATTATAGAATTGCCTAAGGGGGAGATTGTTAGGTTTTTAGATTGGCTAATTCTAAACAAAAACACTTTGGGTGTAATTCCAATAAATTAGGGTCAAGTCCCGAGCCATAGGAATGAATTGTGGTGCGGAAGAATGAAAATTACAACAGATGGTTCGAACTTGGTTCGAACTCAGAATGTGTTTGAACCCATAAAAGAGGTTCTCGAACCACTGGGTGTTCGAACCCAACTGTCGAGCGTTCG
>BRYE01000006.1:13751397-13756397 GCA_030159115.1 Actinidia arguta var. hypoleuca | reverse complement strand
TTCTGATGTCTGAATTCTAAGAGAACAAAGCAACTAAAGCGTTACACTTAAATAACTCCTAAGAAGGAAACAAATAATCACATAGAATTAATTCAAAAACAATTGGGGATAGTGGACAGATTTTATATGGCAGTCCTGATCCAAATATCTATTAGAGAAAACTATTTATATTGGTAGGTACTCATAGCCATAAAGAGAAAGAAGCAGAATGATTCTAAACAATCCTATGTTGAACTGAAATATGCTAGAGTTAAAGGCGAACTCCCAGGAGTATGAGGTGGTTTATGCCGTCTGTCCAGCTCAATCTAGGGTTATCATTGTAAAGGGCTAAAGCTCGAAAGCATATTTCAAATTCAAGCAAACCGCACTCTAGAAATGCATGTTATCATAAGATCATTTCTTATCAGAAAAGAAACAAATTGCACGCAGACCTTATAGACCAAGTTTCATGTAGTAGTCCAACATTGCTTGATGTTTGTGTCGTTCTGTTTCAATAGTTCATCACCTTGCTGATGGATATCAACTTTTCGCACTAACAATTCTTGTTTATGCTTGATGCCAAACTTACACAACGTGTATTACTGTTTCACCCAGAATGTTAAGGCCAACACTTTTGACAAATTTAATAGTTTCTCTTCAAAGCTGATAAACATACAAATGAGAATTTCCAGCCTACAGCTTTAGCGTCATTTAGAAGGTTTGGTTGCCTTAGTTGATTCATAATTTTAGCTAAGGCCACACCTCAGGATGCTTCTTTGGCAAGCTAGAAAGACTATCTTCCCACTTTTTTCTTTTTTCTTTTTTTATTTGAAAGATAAGATCGAATAAACAATTGAGTCTCCAATCAGCTATAGCAGTGGAAAATCCCTCAGCTAACAGAGACTACACAGATAACAGATTGTCCCCCTGTCCAAACACGGGCTTTCATAAGAGAACATTGGGGTAAAAAAGACCTCTCCAAATATGCTAGAGATTTAACTGGACTTTAAAAATACAGAGCTCTGAAATCCCTGAAACTAAAAATACATAGAATAGACTATAAAAAATCAATTTACTTTCTAACATGCATTTTAACGAACACTTTATAGGCAATATTCAAAAGATGAAAGGAACAAAACCCACAAAACGAATTACCTGAACCTACGTTAGAAGCTTTAGGAAGCTTTCGGCTACACAAATAAACTAAAAATAACCCACGTTAGAAGTTTTCGAAAGCTTCCGACTACACAGATAAATTGAAAATAAGCAAAAGGATTAACTGAAAATAAGAAGAAAAAAATATTGCTGCACATGCTGTTGTGAAATGCACAATGAAGTAACATAGACGAAGAAGAAGCAGAGATGAAAAAGAAACATAGAAAAGACTTACCAGAGCTCTGTTGAACCGGGAGGGAAGCAACAATGGCGTCCATTAGTTAAGATGCAAAAAGAGAGGTTGATTTGAGAGGGGCCTTGAGCCATGTGTTTAAAGTACAATGGTGTCCCATCTCTTGAGTCGTGAGCGTCAAGTGACGTCTGTGAGAGTTTTTAATCTTGACCGTGTGTGAGAGTTTTTAATCTTGACCATTGGATAAGGAAGTGGTATTTTTGGGCGAAAAAAAATAATTTAAGATGAAATCTCAGCTGTTGGATTAACTCAAATGGATATAAACCTTAGATAGCGAGAGATAGATTTTGAATTCAAATGAAATTCTAATTTATATTATATATATATAAGCTGACTTATATATATCAAGGCAAAAGCGATAGAAGGCCTGGTTGATGAGTTATGGATTAGTCTAAGACTAAAGCATAGAGTAAAATGGAGACCCTAACGTGACTAGATTATTAAAATTTTAAATAAACTACAATTTCAATAATTCAAATTAACTTCATGTCGTATTGATTTTTTTTTCCAAAATGAATTGATGTATATAAGTAAATATATTTTCATTTCATTCTCGTTTCTGACAAATTCAGGATTCAAACAGAGTACTAGACAAATTCAAGTATAGCTTTTCTGGGTTCTACTGTCACCACCCAAATCAGATCCATAATTCTGTGATAGAGTCTAATTACCAAGCAAATATAGGAGTCACATTGGCTACAAGTCAATCGTTATCCATATCTTATCAGCATTGTGAGGAAATACTTCACTGATTAGGTTAAGTTTCAATCATATAATATCCAAAACTACGTGGTCCAATTTTTAGTGCTCTATCATTAGCAAGGAATGACAAAACTCCTCATGGCTTTCTCGATTGAGACTGCCCACAAATAGCTAAACTTTGTGTAGACAATGAAATGGGACTCCTATGGTTGAAATGAACACCGTGCACAAGTGGTAAGATTGTTATACGAGTTGAACAGCATCTTGTTTAAGTTTGGTAATGTGTTTTGAGTTTACTTGGTTTATGTATCAAGCGAATCGATAACATAAAAATTTTAATAGAGCTAAAATTGAGTAGTTTGAATTTTTTAAATATTATAGGCTTATTGAGTCAAGTAGTAGATTATTCAAGTTTAATTGTGTAACATACCAATCACGAATAAATTTTTAATGAACTAAACACGAGCAATTTTGTTCGGTTGTCAATCTTAACTATTGGTTAATTACAAGTATTTATAATTGAGCCAAGGTCTTTGAAAATCGGTCTAGTTTCCCCACTATTCAAAATATATATATATAAGAAAAAGAAAATTTGGAGGGCTCAGTAGAAATTAGCCCCCCTTAGGATTTTTCGTTGCATTAAGCAAAGGAAGTGGTATTTGACCTGACATTAAATTTGTTAGGAAAAGCAGACTTTGCCCGAGCCCGAAAAGTAGGGCTAGGCCGGCCGGCTGCTATTTGTAAGGATAGTGACTAAATTACTTGCATTCAGATTTTAAAAAATGATACCGTGCGAAATTTGATTACCGAGCTCGATACCTTTTAATGTGAAAGAGACACGAAAGGTGGGATTCATCCGATGAGCTCTGAGATGAAGTCTTGGGCTGATCTCTACGGGAGTGAAGAATATAATTTCATCGTTAGTGCATCTTTTGAGATTCAAATCGTACACTTTCTTATGAAAATTTAGACAATGAACAACCCAATAAACTGCGGTCACCCTAGCATTATTGCTATGATTATCCACCATAACATGAGACTTGGGTTCATATCCATGGTGACAAATTCGAAACAATTAGGGGATGTTTGGTAACGTTTTTATGTTTTTATTTTTTGTGTTTATTTTATGTTTGTTTAGTTTTGTTTAATTTTTTATAAAATAGAAACTAAAAATTGTGTTCACTTTTTTTGAAACTATTTAAAAACAAAAATAAGTTTGTGTTCACTTTTTTTTTAAACTATTTAAAAAAAATAGTGACGATGGTGGCGGAGTTGGATATCATGGAATAGGTGGTGGCGGTGGTGCAACAGGTGGAGGCGGTGGCGGAAGAGGCGGCGGTGGAGGAGGAGGAGGCGGTGGCGGTGAATGATTGGATGAGAAGGATGTGCTTAAAAAAAATATAAACAAAATAAAAATACTATTTTGTTGTTTGCACTATTTTTAAAAATAGTGGTAGCAATTTTCGGTTAAACAGAAAAATAAAAAATTAATCGGTTAAAAAATATCACCTTAGTAACTCACTTCGGGTAATTGAAAGTTTGTCCCATTATTTATTTGAGAACCCCAGATTAGGTTATCTCGAACTCAATTAGAATGAAAAGAAAGACTGAACTATCAAAAACAGAAAATATAAAATAACTCACGTACACATCAAAATGTTAATTGCCATTTTTTGTGTGTGTGGATTAATTCATTGTTAGTCGCAAATACATTATTTTTGGCAACTAAATATCTAGTTGGTCACCCGATGTCTAGTGCCAACTCTGAAGACAAGAATAAATTATTTTTACTTGAAAAAAAGTCCTAAACAGGGGATGCGTTTTCATATGATTTTTGTATAAATTTGGTCAGATACTTTTAAATTCTGCTGTTATGGAAGTATTATTTTGTTTTTTAATTCTTTGGTCAGACATAATTTGTGCACATCTAATAAAAATGAAACAGAAAAAAATATATAAATAGAAAAGCATGGAACCGGCCCTTTTCAATTTCTGTCGAAGCCCAGAAATAGTATGGCTTCCGCAAACAAATGGACCGGATAGCCCATTAGGCTTGAATGTGGTCAATTGGGCCAGGCTATTCACTCACGGCAACAGAAATTAAACTCGTTACATGGTCCATAAAAGGAGAAAATTAGAAGCTAAATCCTAGGGTTGTAACAAATTAAACCCTATTATTTATACTTTAAAGTAATTTTTTTTCATAACTTGATATCTGATTCACTGGACCGACTAATCTAATGGACCAATCTTATCATTCACAAGCGAGGCGGTCATTTAAAAATATGGCGAGCCCCCGTATTAACTAGCCTCCATAAGAATTGATAGCATGCGAGTGAGAGTTAAAAAGTTTTATGAGCTCTTTAGTGATCAGGTGACTATCACGCAAGTCTAGGGATGGACATTCGTTGGGTGAAGCATGGCTTGTACTATATATTAAGTGGGTTTTATATATATCCAAATGACCCAACTCGATACAAGCTTAATATTGAATTCCCAAGCTCAATATTAAAAATTTTTAAGTTTTCAAGTTTGCCCGATAAGTTCATTTGTTCTAGTTTCTATATGTTAAATATATTCAAGTATTTATATTTTATTAATTTAATATTCTTTTTTAAATTGAATATATCATTCGTATTTTATATTATCTTAGAAAAATCTAAACAAACTAATTTTTTTAGTACTTAAATAGATTTTGTATAATTTATGAAATAAAGTGATCATATAAGGCCACGAATACGATACCAAATAAAATATAACTATTTTTTTTTATTCTTTCACTTTTTTAAAAAAATAAAAATAATTGCCCAAATAATAACACAAGGTAAATTATATTTTATATATATGGGCCGGGCTGGCTAGAAATTATATTTTTAAGCCCAACTCAATATATAGATGGGCTCATTCTAAT
>BRYE01000006.1:13703897-13713897 GCA_030159115.1 Actinidia arguta var. hypoleuca | reverse complement strand
TGGGTATTTTTCCTTCCGGTTCTATGGTTGTTCAGCTGGGCTGTTTTGGTTTTTCTGTTATAGCCTTTGTTTGGTTGTACCCGGGGTTTGCCTCAGTTGTTTGTTAGAGCCTTTTTTGGCTCTGGTTTGTAATGAAATTTTATTTCCCCAAAAATAAAAAGTATAATGTTTGATGTGGAGTAAAATATCCGTCTATTGATATACCAAGTTGGTCACATCGCCTGAAGGACCACACCACCATATCGCCAAAATAATTCTGGTCGCCCATCACATCATCGCCAATTGCTCACTTTGCTAATATACGTATGAGCACCATTCTCTTACTCGCCAATGGCAGAGGACGTCTACATCGCTAGATCATAAGTTATCTCCTTGAAGATTCTTTTCGTAAGGACTCCGCTTACACAAGACGCCTTCCCCACTATGAGACCTATAATTGCGGATTGTTCTCCATATGGCATTCTCTTATTATCACTCCGAGATTTCCTTCCATACTTATCCATCTGAGGATCACACTGTGCTTTCCTTATACGGCTCTTCATTCTCCAATTATATAAAGGCCGTTTCCCATCATTCAAAGGTACACATAAGCCTTTATTTATTCAGAGAATTCTAGTTTTATTGCTGAGCTTGTCCGTCTTGGTTTGATTCCTACGCCAGAGGGGTTTTGAGCAGCCTCACACCGATCGGTAACTTTTGTTCTTGTCTGCGCAGGCCACTCGAGTTTTGGTTGAGGTCAAGTACCTAGGTCTCAAGCAATTCTGACTATTGATTGCTCGCCTTAGATTTCTACCACAACAGTTTGACACCATTTGTGGGAACAACAGTTCTCTAGTTTTTATGCACTTACGCAGCCGTTTGCTACCTCGACCAAGTGCCAGTAGCCCAGTTGATAACCGAGCTTATTCGATGGCAGGCAATAACCAAGCTCTAGATCTTAAGAACCTCCACCATGAAATGCGTCAGATCACCGAATAAATCCAAATCATGAATGAGAACAATGCCCACCTAATACAGCACCTCGCCATGAACAATCCACCACCTTTAGTATCACCCAATGATCAAAATTTCGTTTCGAGAGGTCGTTTCGGTTGTCTCAAAAACGAAAACGTTTTGAAATATTTCGAAAATATTTCGGAATGTTTTAGAAACATTTTAAAAGTGACAAATAATAAAATACAATCTCTCACATAAAAATGTACATCATTTATAAAAAATTTAAATTCTGATTAATACAACTTATTGTTTAGGTATATAGCGTTGTATTTTTATGTATTTTTCTATGTTTCATCGTATTTTGATGGTACTAATAGTGTTTTGTTATTCCACTAATGTTTCGCTTCAGCTCTTAGGAAAAGGAAACGTTTCGACTATTTCGATGGAAACAAAATGAAATTTTGTTCCTTGGTAGCACCTATCCCACCTGAGATTGAACGGTCTCACCGTTCTCATAGATCAGACTATCGTGAATCGTGGAGTCATCGTAGCATTGTTCGGGCCTAAAATTGCCAACCTCGATCATCGAGTGTACGATCGAGGTGAGAAAGAATCCCAGTTAGGTGAGAAAAAAGTCATGCATCAGAATTCGAATCATCTAGTTGGACTCGCGAGGTAAAAGGTGAGGAGATTATGAGGGGACAGTCACCTTGCCGTAATGATTAGGCTCCCAAGTGTCGATAGGAGTTAACTACTCGGAGGATTAGAGACCCGGACGCAAAGATCGACGCCATCAACACAGGCGCTAATGCGTCAGTTATTATGGATGCCCTAGTACGAAAGACTGAGCCCCCATTCACAGACAAGATAATGAGGGCAAGAGTTTCATCGAAATTCAAACAACCATTCCAGATCGGAACATATGAAGGAAATACCAACCCCATGGACCATCTTGACTCATATAGGAGTCTAACAACACTGTAGGGATATTCAGACGAGATGATGTGCAAAGCTTTCTCGGCAACCTTGAAGGGCTCAGCTAGGACCTGGTTCAGAAAGCTATCTCCTGGAACCATTGATTCGTTTGGCTAGCTGAGCAGGCTCTTTATCACCAATTTCATGAGTTGTCAGGTCAGACAGAAGAATGTATCCCACCTAATTATAGTTCACCAAAAGAAATGGGAAAGTTTGAAAGACTATGTCAAGATATTCAACTAGGCTGTGTTAGAGGTGGAAGGCGCCAGTGACAAGGTAGTAGTCATGGCAATGATGGAAGGACTGCGCCCTGACCCATTATTTGACTCCCTTTAAAAACAAGTTCATGAAACTCAATCGGCATTCTAAAGTTTCAAATGTATTGCCGTGGAAGAACTAGCCAAGGCCAAATGGAGGAGGCGAGGAAGAGATGATCACAAGAGGAAAGAGCCTAATACTAGATCTGATTATAGGGACTAGGTAAAGAACAAAAGGTTACATAGAGACTCAAAGCGAAGAACCAACGACAGGCACCCTCAAACTCTACCTCGCCCACCCCGAGATGGTATTGCCACCTCTCAACACTCCCATCGCTGAGGTGCTTACGGAGATAAAGCATGAAGAATTCATTAAGTGGCCTAAAAAGATTAAGACTCACCCCTGCAAGAGAAACAAGAACAAGTATTGTGAATTCTACCAATATCACGGGCACAACACTGAAGATTATTTTTAGCTAAAAGAGCAGATAACCGACCTCATCAAGATAGGATATCTGAGAAAGTATGTTGTCGATCGCCCATAGCCTAACTCACCAGAAAAGAGGTATGTAGACAACAGACCCACGACAGGTGATATACAAGTGATCCATGGTGGGTTTAGATCAGGAGGATGTTCAAGCTCGTCTTGAAAGAGACACGCCAGGAGCTCTAATGGGCGAGCTGAGGAGGAAGTTTATAACCTTTCCTCGCCTGCAGCTAGAGCTCATCAATCCATTACCTTCACCAATGACGACTTGAGAGGCTTACATCTTCCCCATGATGATGCATTTGTCATCTTTGCAACCATCGCCAATTTCATTGTATAGAGAATCTTGATTGATAATGGGAGTTTTGTGGATATCTTATTCATCTCGGTCTTCGACAAGATGAAAATTGGGCTAGACAAGCTCCATCCTTTTCATTCTCCCCTGGTGGGATTTGGGGAGAATACGATGCACCCACTTGTGTGGATCAAGTTGCCAATTACTTTGGGAAAGGAGCCCCACCAGACCATTGTGTAGCAAGATTTTATTGTGGTGGATTGCTTTTCACCTTACAATGCAATCTTAGGTCGCTTAACTCTGAGAAAAATTAGGCCATTACCTCAACATACCACTTGATGATAAAATTTCCTACTTTAACGGGGTAGGTGAGGGGCGATCGAAAGGTTGCTAGGCAATGCTTCATCTCGGCTATGAAGACTGAATCTTCATTGAACAACTTTGGTATAATTTTTGAAGAAGAACTATGATGTCTTTGCATGGTCACAGGGCGACGTGCCAGGAATCGACCCTCAGGTCGCCGTGCATAAACTGTTTGCCAGTCTTGATTATCCTTTAGTTTGGCAAAAAAGAAGAAGTTCGCACCTAAGCGCCTGAAAGTCATAGAGGAAGAAGTGGCTAAACTTATCAAAGCCAATATCATCAGGGAAGTCCATTACCCGGATTGGCTCGCCAATAGTGTTGTCACCCTTCCAAATGGGGAAAAGTGAAGAGTATGTGTTGACTTCACCGACCTCAACAAGGCTTACCTAAAAAATAGTTTTCCACTGTCAAAAATTGACCTGATAGTAGCTGCAACCTCCAAGCACAGGCTTCTCATCTTCATGGATGCCTTCTATGGTTATCACCAGATTAAAATGCATCCACCCGACGTGAAAAAGACTTCATTTATCACTGAGAGAGGGTTGTACTGTTACAAAGTCATGCTTTTTGGATTGAAGAATGCGGGAGCGACGTACCAGAAATTGGTTAACAAAATATTCAAGGAATTGATCGGGAATACTATGGAGATATACATAGATGACATGCTTATCAAGCACATCAAAGCTGCCGACCACATTGCCCACCTCGAAGAAGCATTTGGCGTCTTGTGAAAACACATAATGATGTTAAATCCTTCCAAATGCATATTTAGAGTATCCTTAGGTAAATTCGTAGGCTTTCTAGTGACCAAGCAAGGAATTGAAGCCAACCTAGATCAAATCCAAGCTCTTCTTGCTATGAGCTCGCCTAGAAACATTCACGAGGTGCAACAACTGACTGGGCGAGTAGCTACCCTTAACAGATTCATCTCCAAATCAGCTAACAAATGCCTCTTTTTCCTTCAAGATCCTAGGAAAAATCAAGCTTTCCAATGGACAGACGAATCTGAGATGGCATTCCAGTAGTTAAAGGAATATCTTAGCTCGCCTCCCTTACTTGCAGTTCTTACCATGGGCGAAGAGCTCATTGTGTATTTATCTATCTCACCAACGGTAGTAAGTGCAGTACTTATTCGAGAAAAGGACAAGGTCTAGAAGCCTATGTACTATATCAACAAAGTCTTAATGGGAGCCGAAACTAGATATTTGAAAATTAAGAAGCTCGCCTATGCTCTCTTGATTGCCGCTAAAAAACTTTGACATTATTTTCAAGCTCATCCCATTGCCATGCTAACAGATCAATCTTTGAAGCAAATTCTACAAATACCCGACACCTTGGGAAGGCTTCTCAAATGGTCCATTGAGCTAAGTGAATTCCACATCGACTACAGACCAAGAATGGCGATCAAAGACCAAGCCTTAGTTGATTTTGTGGCCAAATTTATGCACAATGCTGCTATAAAACCAGAAGTAGTTCTCTCCGAGAAAGAAGCTTCGCAAAAATAAAACTTAGACGAGGACCTTGCCAACTGAAAGTTGTTCGCAGATGAGCCATCAAACCAGCATGGTTGTGGTGCATGACTTGTTCTCCAAACTCTGTGAGGTGAACAGATGGAATACACCATTCGTATTGGGTTTAAAGCCACCAACAACGAAGCCGAATATGAAGCTCTCCTCGCCGGACTAAGGGTTATAATAGAATTGGGAGTAGAATCCCTGGATACCTTTAGTGATTCCCAGATTGTGGTAAATCAAGTCTAAGGGAATTACCTCGCCAAGGATCTCTGGATGGTAGCCTACCTAGATGAGGTGAAGAACATGTCAATGAAGATCAAAGACTTTAAAACTCGACAGATCCCTAAAGAGGAGAATAAGAAGGCTATGCTCTGGCCAACCTTGCATCAGCCTTTGATTTCATCTCGGATAGGAGTATACCAGTGGAGTTTTTACCAAACCTAAGCACTGAGGTCACCAAACCAGTCTGTCCTATAGAAGCAAGCCCGACTTGGATGGACGATATCACTACATACCTTTAGGATGGGACATTACCTACTGATAAGCTCCAAGCTCAACGTATACAGTACCGATCTACCAGATTTTATCTCTTTCATGGAATTTTGTACAAGAGATCCTTCTCGGATCCACTCCTGAAGAAGCAGAATATGTGCTCAAAGAAATTCACGAAGGTGTATGTGGGAACCACTCAAGAGAGAGGTCGCTTGTTTGAAAGGTAGTTCACCAATGTTATTTCTGCCCCCAGATGGAGCGAGATACGGCAGCGTACACTAGAAAATGTGATAAATGTCAGAGGTTGGCCCCTGTAAGCCACTCCCTCACACTAAGATGGTGCCAATGACCAACCCATGACCATTTGCTCAGTGGGGTGTAGACATGTACCTCCACCCTAAGCTCCATTACAATAGAAATTCTTAATCTTCGCCATTGATTGCTTCACGAAGTAGATAAAAGTAGAGCCTCTCGCCAAGTTAATTGAAAGGAACACCAAGAATTTCATATGGAAGAACATCGTCTGTCGATTTGGAATTCCCAACGTCATTATCTCGGACAACGCTAGACAATTCGACAATGATGGATTCAAGCAGTTCTGCTCAAGCCTCGCCATCTCTCATCATTTCTCTTCGCCTGGTCATCCTCAAGCGAATGGTTAAGTAGAAGTTACCAACAGGACAATCTTGAGAAATTTGAAGATGAGGTTGAAAAAATCCAAACATGAATGGGTAGAAGACTAGCATACTATGGGTATACCATACAATGAGCAAAATTCCTATGGGCGAGATGCCATTTTCTATGGTGTATGGGACAAAATCTGTTATACTAGTGGAGAGAGGAATTCAAAACTTCAGAACCTCAAATTTTGACAAAAAAAACAATGACACCGAGCTTAAGCTTAATCTTGATCTCCTTGACGAAAGAAGGGAAAGAGCTGAGATACACCAAGAAGTGTACAAGCACCAGATCGCCAAGTATTACAATCAGAGAGTTAAACACAAATCTTTCCTACCTGGCGATTTAGTCTTGAGAAAAATCACTTTATCTACAAAGGAGCCTAATACCAGGAAGCTCGGTTCTACGTGGGAGGGCCTTACAAAGTTGCCAAAATATCAAGGTCGGGAACATATTGGCTAGAGGACATGAATGGAAGGGCAAAACCTCACCCATGGAATGCCGAGTATTTGAATAAGTATTACTAGTGAATATGTTGGTCACCATGAAAAGATGATCGCCTGTGCTGCGGGATGTCACCATTCTCATAATCGCCAATCTCCATGTATGATTATAGTCATCAACCTAATTGTAATGATCACCAAGTTCTTTAAGAAGTAATAAAAACTTTCTTGTTTGATTTTATCGCCATTATTCACCAACGTTTTATATCGTCAATTGTAGAAATTTTATATTGCCATTCAGCTCGGTTATTTCCATTATCAAGAATGCCCATTCATTGCAAAATAATAAGGCGTCTTAGTCTCCATTATGGATATCGCCATTATCAAGGATGCCCATTCATTGCAAAAGCTAAGGTGTCTTGATCACCATTGAGGATATCACCATTATCCAGAACGCCCATTCATTTTAATATGATAAGGCATCTTGATTGCCATTGTGGATGCCGCCATTATCAAGAAAGGCCATTCATTATAAAATGATAGGCGTCTTCATCACTAGAAAAAAAAATCGTTTGATTATTTTGCTATAGTGAGATTTAAATTTTGCACTGGGTAAAACAAATTTATATCGCCTATTAATCATATTAACCGTAATTAAGTTTAAAGTAAGCCTTATTAATATTCGCCAAGTCAGGTGAATTGACATTTGCCTTATTAAGATAAATGGACTTAATGTACGTCAATCAATTATGATTGCCAAATCTATTTAAAAGTGGTCAAAGGTTGAAATAATTGAAGTGGTTAAACTCGCCAAACTTCAAATCGCCAGTTTCTCAAGTTATGTTCGCCAATGTAAATAGAAAATAAACTATAAAGAGCATACAACGCATGTGAATAAAGAATATTCATTGAAAATCGGGAAGCATTACAGATTGCCATTACAAGGAGAAAAACATTTATAAGTATTTTACAAGAATTCAAGGAGAAAGTGGGCTGGTATTCTCTTCGCCTTTCTCCTGCTCCTCCTCCTCCTCCTCCTCCTCCTCCTCCTCCTTGTCTTCCTCCTTATCCTCGCCTGCCTCTTCCTTCTCAACCAGGTCTTAGTCCATGCCCATGCCATCGAGGTCAATGCCGAGGTTGGGATGGTGATAAGCTAGTTGCCTTTTGCAAAAATCAAAACCCTCGCCAAAGTATTTGGAAACAGCATTTTCTCCTTTCTCTTGGTAATCTTCAGAGGATTTAAACTCCTCAATAATCCTCTTCTGGGCAAGGGCTTCATTCTTCTTCATCCCAGCCACATCTGCCTCCAACCTCACCACTGTCTCGGACTTTTCTTTAAGCTCTTTTGTTGACCTCCTATCCTGCTCGCTGAAATCGGCCAAAATTCCTTCCAGCTCGAAAACCCATTTCTGAACGAGGACCATCTCGAGCTCAGTTGAGTCTGCTCGAGTGAATTGAAAAGCGGTGTTGTTCCCTAAGTCCCTACTGTGGGCAGCGAGGAACAACCCGAGCACGATCCCCTGCTACAAATGAGTTTCTATGAGCACTTTGACTGCAAAAATATGAAAATTAAAATCGAGGATAAAAATGAACAAATACCTAACCAAGAATGTGGAGGAATTTGGTGACCACCTAATCCAAGGAGAGTTTATTCACCTTATCCTTGTCGGCAGGGAGGATCACTCTAATTAGAATTTTTTCGGCCACAGAGGCACTCGCCATCACAGAAGCTTCGGGCCCCAGCGACTGGTGCGGCCTCTCTGGGAGCAACTGGACGGGTGAACCCTTTTCTTGCCCCCTTGCTAGATTTCTTTTTAGCCTCGGGTGGCGGCATGGCCTCCTTTCTTTTGGAGTCATCAGCTTTGCCCTTCTTGACGGGCGAGCAATCAAGGGCTTCTTCTTGATGTCATTTTTCCCGTATCACTACGCCCTTAGCTGATGAGGTGGCGGCCTTTGAACCCTCCTTATCTTTCTTCTCTTCCACTTTCTTGGTGAGCTTTGCCAAACTGATCCTCTTCGACATAGCTACAAGATAAAAATTGACATCAATTGCAAGAAAAGAAATGAAGATTATACCATCCGATCTAAAGCTCGGGAGGCAGCCCTGAGTCTCATCAGGACTCCGATTTAGAGTTCGAGCTTGAGCTCAGATTACTGGGTGCCAAACCTAATATGGGATGTTGGACTTTTCCCCCTAGCCACCTTAGCAAGGTAAGATCAGGAAGGTGAGGTAAAACCCTCCTCATCTCCTTCCCGATAGTTCTTATATATTCTATTGACTCATCTCGGGGACTTTCATGTCGGGGATGTACATCTCGAGAGTGTCTTGAGAGTGGCCAGACTCACCCTCGTTGCCTGAAGCAACTATTGCGCCATCCCCAAACTTATCGTTGTCATCATCACTGGAGGACATCTCAGCATGACCATGGGCGGAGAACCGGTGAAATGTTTTGGAGTTGAGATCAATTGAAACCTTAAAATATCCACCCGACCCTATTTTCTTGAAGACCCTCTATGACCCCCGATCTTCGGTGTCGGTCAAGGTGGGCAATTTATTACAATGTTTTCATAGAGAAAGAAAGATGTTTGTTAGCTCATGGCGAGATAATATACTTCAACAAATATAATAATATGAAAACGAGGCTGACTTGCGGTACCCCATGACCTCGGGACCCATAGAGCTTCACCCGGAGCCATGCTCGGAAAGAACTCCTAGTCATCTTCCGAGACATAGAAGAATATATTCTTCCACCCTTTAACGTTATTGGGAGATCCTTTATTAAAGTTCTTGCCCGGCCTTGCTTTGAAGTAAAGCCACCTCGAGTCTGGCTTTGGACTTTTGAATAATGTGCAAGGGCATCTAAATTCATTAAGGGACAGATGGTGCTTATAGTATCGCCATATCACCAATACGCAAACGACATATCGCCATGCATTGGGAGAAAGTTGGGCAGGACAAATGTTGTAAAAATTCAATATTCTTCTGATGGTAGTGTGGATTGGAAACCTTAGACCGACAGGAAAAGAAACTTCATAGAAAGCTACTTCGCCCGGGTGAGTAGATAGTATAGTCTCGCCCTCATCAGGGATCCTAACTTGGATCCCAATCGGGAAAGAGTATGTTTCCCTCAAACGATCTAGGTCGCCCTGAGTCATGACATTTGTCTTTTCGAGGGGAGCATTAGTATCGGTCTCGGGGTTTTTCCCATGATGAAAGGATTTGTCTTGAAGAGGAGATCCTTCAGGAGGGGGTAAGGGGAATTGATTATATTCGTTAGTCATGAATGGTGTTTCTCCTAAGTGCTCTAACACCCAAGATAGTAAAGAATTTTTTGAGTCCCCCACGTCGGGCCTACTAGACATAAACTACAGACAAGGAAGATTAGTAATACTTACTTAAGTAGAGGCGAGGTTGCAAGGTAACGAGGGCAAGGTGCACGTTAGAGCGGGGGCAACAGTCCGACAACAAAAGTAAAAGAGTACAAGTGAATGGGTGACCCCATATTTATAAGAAGTTCTGAGGTCCAAGATCTGTATGCATCAATAGTCCAAATCGCGTG
>BRYE01000006.1:13651397-13653897 GCA_030159115.1 Actinidia arguta var. hypoleuca | reverse complement strand
AACACCTATTCCATGACTCCATCAATCAAGTCATGAATGGCGGTAAAGTACTTATAATTTGTAACCATGCCCCAGAAGTTCATACATCAATCTACTTCTTGGTCGATGAGTGTTGTCAACCTAACTACTTCTTAGTTTTAGGAAAGAATTTTCAAAGAAATGAGTTTGAACTTGAAACTTTAAATATAGATATAGATATAGATATAGATATAGATAGATATATGAGATGTTGATTTACATGTAATCATCACATCTATAATACAAATCACAATTACGTTTGAATTCTAGATCTATCTCTCACTATTTACGGTTGAAATTCATTTGAGTTAATTCTACGGTTAAAATTATTTTTTTTCATCCAAAAATATCACTTCTTTCTTATTAAAAGAGTAGGACCCACATACGCTCTTATCCAATAGACAAAAATATTTAAAGATGAGCATATATTTTACTCATTGGATCATTTTTAGTGGGACCCGCACCCAAAAAAACTAAAAGACCTTTTTCTTTTTCCCTCAATTTTAATATTTTTTGTATTTAATAATTTTTTTAATTATTTAATCAAACTTTTATATTATTTTAGTTATTTTGATGATAAGTGTCTAAAAATATAAAAAAAAATATTTAATTTGGAGATAAAAATATTTTTTATTTTTAGTAAAATTTCTATAAATTAGATAATTTTTTATATCAAGAAAAAAAATATATAAAATATTGATTAATCGATAGAAAAAATTCACTAAATACAATAAAATATTAAAAATAAAGCAGATAAAAAAATTTACCTCAAATGAAAAAGGAAGTTATTTTCATAAATTCATTTTCTTTAATTTTCTTTTTTTAATATTTATTAAAATTAATTTATCTAATGATTATAATAATAATATTTTAGTAAAAATGAATATCTAAAAAAATTTATCATAGTAAGGACAAAAAATCTAAAATATAAGACACAAATTTTTAAATCTTCTAAAATATCTATCTATCTATCTATCTATATTATAAAACACAACTCATTTTGAATCTCAAATCTATCTTCCGCTGTCTACGGTTAAAATTCATTTGGGTTAATCCAACGGTTGAGATTTCACTTGAGATTATTTTTTCTCCCTTAAAACTATCACTTCATTCTACTCAAACGTATAAGGCCTACATAGATTTTAATTTAATGAACAAAAAATCTCTAAAGTTGGACATATATTTTATTCATTGGATTATTTTTTTTAGTGGGACCAAAAAAAAAAAATTAAAATTTCCCTTTTTTCTCTTTATTTGTTTCAAATTAGTAATATTTTTTTTAAAATCACTATATTTTTTAATTTGTTCTTCATTTTGTAGCATTATATCTCTTCATATATGAATGCAATATATATTTTATATGATATTTATATCTTATCTATTTTTTAATTGTAAAATTATAACAGTACGCTTAAAAGGTGATTTTTTTTCATATAGTGCCCGTGAGCACAAATAATTACTAGTTTAGATACAAACAGAAAATTGGATATCTTATAGTTTGTTTCTAATGCATTGTTATATATATGAGATGTTGATTTACATGTAATCATCACATTTAGATACAGAACAAAAAATTGCATATCTTGTAATTTGTTTCTAATGCATTGTTTGAGTTCATTACAATAATGCTCACCCTATATTGATCATCTAAGTCAACGTAACATTACTAATAAGCTAGAATAAGTAGTGGTTGTTTTTATATAGATGACCCGTTGAGTATTAGATTTGCTTTAGCATGAATTCTGATATGGGGTAAAATCTACACCCACCATTGATCTGTTATGGTCGTTATTCACCGTGAAGGTCACATTGCCATCTCAAATGCTCACGTCGCCAAACTCTGTGAGCTCATCACTTGTTCTTCACTTCGTCAATGGGCGAGATTGATTACGTCGCCTGCATGAAGACTCCACATCCATGATGACTTTATCTCCGTGAGGATTCCACATCCACAAGTATTTTATCTCCTTGAGACTCCTTCTTTATCACGTCACTTATACTCCAAATAGCATTCTCCTATTTTATCTTCGATGTCCACGGGATATCCTTTCATACTTATCTCCTCGAGAATCTCGCCGTGATTTTTTCGCACGCCTTTCCATTCTTTAACTATAAAAGGGCCGCTCCACCATCATAAAAAGGTATGACCCAAATTTTTGTATACTCACTTGAGAGCTCTTCTATCTTGATTTGCCTAGCTTATATCTGCCTTGGTCTGATTCGCATGCCGAAAGGGTTTATAATGGCCTCGCATCAGCCGGTCACGTTTGTTGCCTTGCGCAAGTAGCCCGAATTGTTAACGAGGTCAAGGACCGATGTCATGAGCAATTCTGACTATTGGGTGCTCGCCTCCAATTTTCTACCACAACAAATTCTTTTTAAATTAATTTCAATTGTTAAAATTAGGGTCTTTAATTAGATATAAAATGTAAGTTGATATGATTTTCTTTGTTTTTTTTTTACCTATTGAAAATTGTTTGTT
>BRYE01000006.1:13631397-13638897 GCA_030159115.1 Actinidia arguta var. hypoleuca | reverse complement strand
TCTAGACAATATCGAGTACACCATTGATTCTAGAGTTAGGGGAAAGAACATAGTTCTTAATCCCATGATCTTATCTGAGATCACCGGAATAACCAATGCGAGAGAGTGTATTTTTATTAGCAAGTCATCTCAACTTGACCAATATGTGAGTAAGAAAATCATGTATGAGGTCATTGCCGTGAATGATAAAGTAAGAGTCACTGATACAAAGCATTTGAAAAAGGAGTTTAGGTTATTTCATAGGTACATTGCCCATACGTAATTCCCAAGGCGAGACATTATAATCAAGTGACGAATATGGATGCGCTTATAATATATAAGACTGCAATGGAGGAACCGTTGAATCTCAATTACATAATACTTAAGGAGATGACTGATGTAAAAAATCATAGTAGTTGAGCCTTACCTTTTGGTGCTCTTCTTGCTAAGAATTTTCATCATTTTCATGTAAATGTAAAGGATCAACGAAATCAACGCATAAGCAAAGGGCTCTCCATAAACACGATTAAGAAAGGTAAGTTTTAGCTCCACTGAGAATGAAGAGGGAGACAAGGAGACAAGTCACTGTGCTATGGAAATTGAGCAGAACATTGAGGTTCCTCAAATCGAGGAAACATATGTAGATTCGGGTGCTCAAAATCTCCAACTTCTAATGCGAACAAGATGCGGGGCATGGAGAGGAGCAAGTACATGAGGATGTTCTATGCAAGGGGAGTATCAAATGCATGAAGCTTATCCCTCGCAAGAAGGGGCCTCATCACAAGGGGGAACACCGGATTGGTTCCTCAAGTACTTTGGAAAGTTGAATGAGTCAATAGGAGAAATCAAGCAACAACAAGAAGAGATCATTCAAAATCAAATAAGGCAAGAGCAATACATTGATAGACTCAGGGATAACCAATATGAGCTAAGGCAACAAGTATATAGGCTCGGGGACTTTTATGAGGAGCAAGGCCAACGCGTTGATAGGCTTGGGAATCTTTATGAGACTATGCACGAGCAACACACACATCAATTGGATGAGATTGACGCTCAATTGGAAGGCCTATGGACTCATCTCGTTCCTCCTCCACCATTCGATTCGGCAACAGCCCCTCCTCGGCCTCCTTTTTATTATGACTTTCGTTATTAATGATGCCCCAAAGGGGGAGAAGATTTAGTTTTTAGTTTAGTTGATTTAGTTTGTCTCAGTTTTGTTTAGAACTCTTAGTTTTAATCAAATTTTAATCATGTTTAAACTTTTTGTTAAATTTTTTAAAATCATGCTAATCTATCTATGAAAGTTTGTTTTTGCTATGTTGATGTGAATGCCATGAATGCCATGCTTAACAAGTTTCATCTTAAAAAATATTTTAGAAAGCATATAGAAAGGGGGAGCCTTTAACTAAGGGGGAGATTTATAATTTTTTTTAAATAAAAAAAATAACGATTTTCAATAACAAATTGTGCCATCATCAAAAAGGAGGAGATTGTTGAAATAAATGTTTTAATTTTGATGATTATAATTGTTTGAAACCAAAGTCAAGACTTAACTTTTATCAAAAATCCTTGAAAAACAACAGTGGTTGTAAAAATGGACTTACATATGTTTAAAAAGAGATTTGAAACTTTCCACAAGTCCAATTTGACATTATTATATACACAAAAGTATTAGAAGTGTTAGTTCAACACTTAAACAAAAAATGGGTACTGAACAACATGAAACTATGAACTAAAACAAACAAACAAGCTCACTGTCAAAAGTTCAATCGATCGAACTTAACAGCCAAAGTATGACACAAAATTAGGATGCCCACTTAAATTTTAGTTGAAAGACGACTGAAGTTAAACTTCGGTCGACCGAAGTTTCTCTGTCGAAGTCACAAAGGCATAACCGAATGTTAAGAATGCGAAGAAAATTTTAAATCGGTATGCTTTCTGAAAAAATAGTTCAAAGACGATCGAACATCAACTTTAGTCGACTGAAGTTCTGGCACAGCCGAATCTTTCAAGGAAGCACAACCGAAGTCAAAAGTCAAAACATAGCGACTTAGTTACTCTCTGGAAATTCAGTCCATTGACGACCGAACTTAAAGTTCTGTCGACCGAAGATCAATTTGGGCACGACCGAACTTTAGAAAATGCAAAATAGAGCAACAGACTAAGCCACTAGAAATTCAGGCTATTCACAACTGAAGTTCACGACCGAAGTTTTGAATTTTCAATCTAGCACGTCAAAATCATAGATTCAACGGCTGAGATTAAATCAGAATAGTTAATTTAGTGCATTTAATGCACAACGTTCAAAACTATGGCTGGGTTTATAAAATCAACCTTTGAGGTTGTTGGGACTAGATTGAAGTGTTCTAAACTTGTAATCTAGCTAGCATTCAATCCTTGAGTATTCATTGTGAGTTTTTGATTAAGATCAAAAACAAATTGAGAGTTATATCACTCTAGAAAATGAGAGCTTTATTGTATTCATTATTCATATCTAGAGTGGATGAGCTTCAAGTTTATTGTAACACATTGAGTAGTGATTGTAAGAGATCTAAGAGTAGAAGACTCTTGAATACTAAACGAGTTCTAGTGTGTAAAAATCTGGCAAGCACCTGCAAGCTTGTTGAAAATAGTGATATCCCAATGAGGTCTTCCTTCTCTTTATTGCTTACATACATATTTGAGTAGGAGTGCATGCTAGATTAATTGATAAATTTTAATTGGTCATTAAGAGTAGAAAACCTATTTCAATCCCTCTCATAATTTGCTTTTCTAGATAACAAAAATTATTTACACACTATATTAAAATTGGTAAATCTTTCTTCTTTGACATTTTCAAAGATATTCTCTTAATATTTTTTTACAATATATATATATGTAAAGATTTCAACAAGTCTTCAAGTACGTTCCACTATCCAGCAATACATTTTTTTTCAAGTATCTGAAACGTTTTCTCAAAGCATTCAAGACATTTCATAGAAATTTTGAAACAGCATCGTACGTTCAAAAACGTGTTTCCCATGTCCAATTGAATTTTCTCATAATCAGCTGTTAGGGATCAGAGTAAACAAAATTGTTTTTTCCTAGAACCTCATCAGAAAAAAACTGTATGTCCACTGAATGGTTAGGATTTGGTATGAAATTGTTATATTTATCCAAAGATCTAGAACATATATCACGGTTGAAAACTTCAACTCAAAAATTTTTTGTATCTTAATAGGATTTGCAGAGGAAAATGTGAAAGAAAAAGGGGGGAAAAATACATAATGAAACGGATGAAAAATAAATATTTTTTTTCTTTTCTAATTGGCTTAAGAAAATAAATTGTTATTTGTTAAAAAAAATCTATATTTTTTGCTAAGGCTATGATTTGAATCAAAAGGGTAATAAGGTCATTAGTACGTACGTGCATGATATCTTGTGTTGTGATTAAAAAAAAATTGTTTTTTTTGACAAAAATACATACTATTTATTTTCTTATCATTTTCTTAATCGAATTAAATTAATCTTCAATCTGGCTTTTAATTAATTTTCTTTGCATGATATCTATTTCACTTTGTTATTCTTTCCGCTATTAATGTTAATTTTTAGATAGAGAAAGATGAGAATGAAATTAAAAATAAAAATAAATAATAAATAAAGGAATAAAGGAATTTACTTGGTTTTGGTCATACTAACTTTAATCGTGTGGCTAATACATGAAATTATGTCAGCGAATTGCTAGATTAACATCTTATAATCAAAGTGATTGAATGACACTAATAATCCTAGTTTAGCTTAGTTTTTTTGGGATTTAATTTTTAGGTATTTTAATTTTTTAGTTCTTTTGGTCTATAGTGAATTTTTTAACTATTTGATCAAAAATTAATACTTTCTTAGTATGGTTTTTTTGAGAAGAGGAGTTGAAAATCTAACTAGTTTCGTCTAATTTAGGAAAAATTCACTAAAAATTTAAAATAATATATATTTTTACTCAACAAGTTAGATAGTTAGCTAGTTGCTTTTTTTTTTTTCCAAATTTGAATTTATTTTTTTACTTTTTCAGATTTATCTCGCTAAGAGGAATCAGAAAACTACAGATAGAAATGTTCACTAAATACGAAAAACATTAATAATCAAAGCAATTAAAAAAAAAACTAGGCTAACAGAGCCAAATTATGTGGTTGACTTTTTTGTGTGTGTGTGTGCATGTCGGTAATCATGTATCTGCGTTGTATTATACAAAATCAATCAACCCATTAATCATGCAATCTTCAAACTTGACAAATTAGTTAATTTTTTATTTTAATCTATTTTTTTTTAAACTTGAACAAAATATTTAAATTTTCAGACTCCTCACTTCACGAGGAACTAAAAAATTATAAAATCCTAATTAAACACCGATAAATATTCAATAAAAACGCAAAAATTCAAAAATCGAAGCAGTTAAAAAATATCAAATAAAACTAAGCCAAAATGGACCTAATTATGTGCTCGACCGGTCTTTCTCAAGTAATTATTTACCTGCGTGTGTTGTATTTCACGTAATCAATCAACCCATTAATCAAGGAGTCTCCAACCTTTCCTATAGCCGGAAAAACAAAACCTTCCAACATCTATTCTTATTTTCGTAAATTTTGTTCTTATAACCCTTCTTAATTATATAGGGTAAATTTTACTGATCTTCCTGCGGTTTCTGAAATCTCGCTGCCCTGTGTTACTTTACAAACTAATGTAAAGATTTTCTCTCTCATTACTTTTTGGTAAACAGAGTTAAGTTTTACTCTAAAATGACTTTATTGCCTTTGGAAAATATCGATGGGCACAATTACCATTACACCCTTTTCTTTTGTAGAGATCTAAATTTGTCGTCATTTTCTCCAAGCCACTAAAAATAGAGAGAGAGAAAGAGAGAGGCATTGGTTGCAAACGAGGCGACGACGGCATTTATCTCCCAAGATTAGAGCTCTGAACTCTGATCTCTGGTGGCAAGGCTTGTTGGTAGGATTGGGGATAGCAAAAATTGATAGTTGTTTCACGCATGTCATCGAAGTAAACTTTTTGACCTATAATTTACTGTAAGTGCGCATGCAAACATTTTTGTTGTGTGATTACCAACGGGAGCGGAGCCAGGATTTTAAATCAGGTGACTAAAGTATAAAAAATAAATTCTAAAACAAATTTTTTAATTTTTTAAAAGTGAGGGGGGCTATAGCCCATAATTACCAATTTTTTCTGTGTTCCTTAATTTTTTTTCCAGGTGTTGCTACTTTTCCTGTGTATGGTTTGCTCATCCACTTCAAAATTAATATGAGTCCAGTATACAATGTTGATCCAGATAGATATTGATACTTTGATTTGTAAGTGGATATCACTTCAACTGTATTTTCTAAAATCCCTGCAAGTGAGGGGTTTGCTATCAGAATACATTGTGATATCCCTGGTAATAATGAGAGGAGAGTAGTGGACAATGACTTGGATGTGTTGGATATGTTCTACATGAGGGGTAGACGTAGTATAATTAACGTGGATGTGGATGTGGATGTGGATGTGGATGTGGACTTCGATGCTGGGTAATGTCATGGATGCCCTTAATTTGATGGATTTAAATTGGTGGAATGTCCCACGTCGCTTAGTTATGTTCCCTCTTTGTGATCTATAAGGCTCATATTTCTCTCTCGTTAATACTTGAATTTTAAGGAGTTGGATGGATTCGGTCTGAGTAATGGTATCAGAGTAAGGTTGGGGCTCTCATCCTGTGTTCAAAATTTCCAATTGCCTTGGTTCAGGGGGATGTTGGAACGTTCCACAGCGTCCTCCGAGAAAACTAAGGGGAGAGGAAAGTCTTGACATTAATTTGTAAAGCAAAGGAAGGCTTTGAAATTTCAAATACTACATAATGTATTTGTCAAAAATCTCATGTGAGGTCGCAGTTGGATCAACTCAATAGAAAGATTCTTCCTAGATTATATTAATGGGTAGGGACATAGACCTAAGTTTAAGAAATGATCTAGTCCAAGTTGAATTTTTTTTTAAATAGTTCAGTATTCTTGTCAAATTCAATTGAATCTGAAAGTGATTAATTACATGCACTGAAGTTAACAACCGAATAAATCTCCAATAACCCTAAAGAGAGTTGAACTGGCATGCCCTGCAGTTAACAACCAGATAAATAATTAAATTTTGGTACAAATTTTTTGGTTCAAAGTATTTTAATTTTTTTCACAATCAAAAACTAAAATTATACAATCACAGAAAGCATGGGTTTGAGAATCTTACCATAAATAACCCTATACAACTGGAGGTTTGTCATGTTCTTAAATTTGGGGGATACAGATTAGTCTCTCTCAGATCCAATTGGGTCGTGTGAAGATACCGAGCTATTAAAAAAATAAAATAAATAAATAAATATTGCAAACTATATGAGATGATACTCCCTGTCAACCCGTGGTTTTTTCGGTGAAACAAACATATTAAGTAATTATCGTTCTGTATGACCATAATGACAACGCAATTTTTATTTTTCTTCTAGATGAATATGATATTAGATACTTATTATTGCTTCTTGGTTAGTGAAAATAATGATGTTGATTAGGATTAATGTATGATCGAGTACATGAATCAATGTCATTAAGAAAATAAAATATAATCAAATTTGATAGTAATTCAACAAATACATCTCTATAATATTATTACATCCATGGGATTAAGGGGCATATTGAAAAGCATTTGTTTTCTTTTTGTCTTCTCATGTTTGCAAAGAAAATATATTAATAGATAATCAAAAAGTTACAACACGTTGAGCCCTCAGTTCTTTAAATGAAATTCTTAACCCGTTAAGTCTCTATCTTTTGCTTTCTAGATCTGTTCAAGTACAACAAAGATCCTCTATTGTCAAATTTTGGCTAGAAAAACTATAGATGTTGCTCCATATGAAATAACAAAGATAAATAAAATAAACGGAAGTAGAATACAGAGAAGACACATGAATTTAAGTGGTTTGGTCATAATGGCTTAATAACACTATTTTACTCACTTAAATAGTTACATGGTATATTCACATGTATAGACTTATAACATAGATATAGATCTTTATATAATAAACTTTTAGTCTAATCCTAATCTACTAATCTGTAGAGATAAAATCATACTAATAAACTTTATCTCTAATAATTATCTCTAACATCTCCATAATTAGTTAGGCAAAATTCTTGCCATAATTAGTTCGTATGCCAAATTTGGCAACAAGTGACTCCCTCTTTCCTATATTGTTGGTTCTTCTTTCCATTTTAGGATATTTCAAAAAGATTGTCCTCTTTGAAAAATCAAAACATAAAGCTTGTAACTTTTCAAAACTTACTCTTAATAAATAGGTTGAAATATATTTGAAAGTGGAAAATAAAGAGAGAAACGTAGAAGTTGATGCCTCCAAAATTGAATTTCAATGCAATAATTACATGTACTTTTAAAAAGGTGAATACCTCCCAAATAGGACTGACAATATCGAACGGAGGGGGTAGCTTTTTTTTTTAGCTTTGCCAA
>BRYE01000006.1:13571397-13578897 GCA_030159115.1 Actinidia arguta var. hypoleuca | reverse complement strand
TACTTTAAGTATATTTATATATTTTTCTCATATATCAGTATACTTTTTGTCCATAACCGGTAGTTGACATTTTCTATAACTCAAATGCACAATTATACCACACAATTCAAATCTTAACACTTCAAGAATTTGTTTTGTTGCTGGCCAAACCACTACTCTCTCGATCTCAATTTGTTTATCCATCTTTCTATTGTTGAATAAAATAAAATAGTTGTCCATTTTAAAAAATTGAAGCAAAAAAATTGCTTGTTTTCTAAACTATTTCTCGCAAATGAGTATTAAGTATTTTTGAAATTGTGAAAATAAGTGGCAATATTGACAAATACTACACTTCAATATAATTTTAAGTGTGTTAAATATATGTTTCTTTAACAATTTTAGAAATAATAAAAAAATCGCTCGCATAGCAAATTAAACTGGTGCTTATTTAATTGAAGAGTAACACAAATTAAATGAAACATTAAAAAAAAAGATCATGTACTAACATTATTATGTCAGAGCGAGTTACAACTATATTGCCACTAATTAAATGATGTCACAACCAAATTGCCTCATGACATCATAATTGTGACGAACGAAGTTTGTACTTTTAAAAAGTTCAATTGAGATTGATTACTTATTAAAATAAATTAAATTTTAATAAATTTGAAACTCATTAAAATTAACTTATACCATATAAAAAAACCAGGTTACTTGAATTCAATGCATGATCGCCTTGATAAAAGTTTATTTAAGATCAATTTGACTAATAAACGAATTAAATTTTTTAAATTTAATTAATAAAAATTCAAACCAAATTTTCTTAAACACTATTTATCTCAACTCTAACCTTGTCCACATGCTAACATCTCTGTTTCGTGTTGTCGACCTATTTTAGATATGTTTTCTATTGATAACCTAATCTCAAATAGTTAGGGATTGTTTGATAATGCAATTCAACATTTAGAATTGAATGTATTAATTGAAATTGAATTAAGTTAATTTGATAAGAATATTGTGCATTGCTTAATATTTTAAGTACCTCTTAAAATAAAAGCTAAATATTTAAAAAAATTAAATAGCAAGATAACTACTTAATTATGACTAAATTTGTAAATATATGTGCAGAAGTATTGACATACAAAAATATAAATCCATCACCTCCACCATCACTACCACACCACATCCACCACCATAGCCTCCACCCACGCCACACCTACTACTGCTTCCACAATTGCCACCACTGCTAAGCAACACCCTTTCACCACCACCGTTCTACCATTGCAACCATGCTCTACCTCCACCATTCTTCACCCCCATTACCATTTCCATCGTTGCAACCATTGTCGCCATACTACCATCACCTATCTACCTCCACCACCACCGTCATTCCACTACCAATACTACAAAACACCACCACCATCATCCACCACCATTCGACCACCACAACTACTACCGATGTCTCCATTTCACCCTCCACCACCTACCAATACCACCACCGTCACCCTTTGCCTTCTCTACCATTTCACCACTGCACCCACCACCCTCCAATACTATAATCACCATTCATCTTTGCTACCATCCCTTCACTACTAAAGCCACCACCACCACCATCTTCCACCTCTATTATCCATTTTAACCCCCACTATTTTCATACCACCACCACATCACCCCCTCAACCATCACAACAATCATCATCGTTTTGTTACTATCACAACCACTACCATGATTGCATTAGCTTTGCTACTTGCTACTGCCACATCACTACTATCAAACTACCCCCAAGTCGCCATAACTTTTATAAATTGAAGGAGAAAATTAGAAGAAAAAAATAGATTTTGTTGAATATATAAATTAGATTTAGATTTAGATTTAGTTTGTTGAATATATCAATTAGTTTCAATTCATAACTTACCAAATAACTTTTTAATTTAAAACATTCAACATTCAACATTCAATTTTCATACTAATTTTTCAATTTTACCAAGTATCACTTTAGTCATGGTTTGTATTCAAAAAAATTATGTCTACCTCTTCAATAATTAGCATATATCCCTAGTTTAATTCACAATTGAATAAAAAATATTAGGTTGCTAATGCACAATCAAAATCTAGAACCATTGTGTATAAGTTGCCCTTCATTATGAATCTCAAGACTCTCCCTCCCCTATTGAGATTAAAATATAAAGATTTGTAAATAATGGCCTCATCTGTCATACTTCCTTGTGAGTTGTGACGAAGAACTTGCAAGTTCTTTTCAATGGCAGATATTAATCCGATCCAATCACACAAAAGTGCCCACTCAAACCGACCTGCAACGCATGGCACAAAGAAAAATGGAACTCAAACTAGACGTTCCACTAAATAAGTTAGCAGAGGAGAGTTTCTGTTAAGAATTTGTGCACCCGTAACACAAGATCTAAGCTTTCTTTTTCAAACCATATATTTTTTTTTATTAATGATAGGAATAATCATTACAATATACAAATAATTCACGTAAAAGAGAAAAAAATCTATCAAAGAGGGTGGAAGCCTTCAATGTCAGACTCACATGACAAACTCTACGAGTGCTCACACCAAACATCAATATGATAGAAATTGGGTCATCAAAATTTAAGGTTGATGAATGTATAATATATATAAAAAAATAAAAATAATTACATAGAAAATTAATTAATTGGGTTAGTTCAGCTGGTCATCTTTGTACACTTTTATATGATAGATCAAAGGTTAATTCTCGCCAAAATTATGAATTAATTATTTATTTTACATTAATTTTTTTTATAGTCGATTATTTTTTTCTATTACGTGACTATTTCTATCATCCTAGAACAAGCCCATAAAAATAGAGTTCGGATATTCTAAAGTAGGGATGAGGTGAAGTGGTCCTGAAGTATGCAAAATGATATCGTTTTGTACACTTTTGGATCAAAATAACGTCATTTTAATTTTAAAATGTATAAAATAATGTTATTTTGTATATTTTAAGATCACTTCACCTCATCCCACTTCGGTGGATCTGAATTCATAAAAATAGCCTAAGAAGAAATAATCATTATAGAAAAATCCCTAAACGAGGAGTAAATAGTGTAAAAGCCACTTATCTATCATCCTATTGTGATGGATGATGGATTGTCTTTCTTGATGTGATTGATTGTTTGATCATTGATGTAATTATTCATACTTGTATATAATCTATTATCATCGATTAAAAAAAAAAAAAGTATAAAAATTATTGAAAGAAGTTAAGTTTAAGTTGATTTAGACTTAATTTTTGAATGAGCCCCGATTACTAAAATGATTAAATCATTGTGGAATGAATTAATTGAACCACATTGTCACTCAACTATTTCTCTATGCGCAGGCGGGATATAAGTTATATCGAAGATGCTCTACACTACAATAAATAGCTAATATTACATGCATGCGAAAATTTATCAAAATATTCTCTTACAAAATTTACAAAAGCACATAACTTAATGAACGATACTATCAAGCTCTAGGATACTCCATAATAAATTTTAAACTATTATATGTATAATGTATCAATATCGGTAGTATAAAAAAATAAAAATTTTGATGCATAACAGCCAACCCAATATAGTATTGGCCCGATATTATATAAAACATCCGCGGTCATCAGATAAGCATCCACGATCAACAGTTGCATTTCCAAAGGGATAGATGATCAGAATTTGGACAGTAACATCCACAATTACATACGACTGTTTGTATGTATGATGCCTTTTTAGACTTTCGAGAATATTAATTCACTCAATAATGGAAAACACGTGTGATAAGGCACAATAAACAATTAGGAAGAATTTGAGACATAATTTTATTATTTGAATTATTTTTATTTTCAGTGACTGCTTATTATATTATATTAATTTCTCTAATCAAGACAAATCAAAAAAAAGTAAAAATTCTTGATCAAAATACAAAAAAATAATTAAATTAAAAAAGCTAAAAATTCGTTATCCCAAGCAAAACTTAAGTCCATATATACAATATTAAATAAAAAAAATTATCAACAAGACAGATTAAAAGTACTTATTTAACCTTGGTGTGATTTGGGATTAATGCAAATCGATTCTGATTCATATACTTAAATTTCTGAATCATTTTATGTGATTTAATTATGAATATATAGAAAAAAAGTCCTTAATTAAACTTTGTGCTTGGAGAGTACTTCTCATGAGCTTCCATTTGGTGGGTGCAATATGCATTGTGCACTAATGAAGATGAGTACTTTCCATTTGAGACTAAAAAGTGTAAAAGCCACTTATCTATCATCCTTTTGGAGGAGGAATTGAAAGTGGTGGACTTATAAATTCTCTTCTTCTATGCATAACTATTGCTTTTTCGGCTTCATAGCTAGAAAAAGGTGCACAAAAACGGACCATATGGGTGCCAAAAGTGTTAAGCACTTCTATGCCAAGCTAATTAAGCTCTAGTTGATTATAGACACATTTTTTTTTGATAACTCGGCATCTGATCCTGGGAACCCATCAATTGTCTATAAACGAGAAGCCTATTTAAAATTAGAAAAGAACCGTATATGAACTAGTTCAATACAAATATTAATAACACACGAGTAGGAGTCAAAATCTAAACAAAAACCTCCATGAAACTCTTGTTGACTAGGTGACTACTTATCGGCCTAACTTGGGTTTGGGTTTGGGGTTGGGGTTGGGGTTGGTTATTGACTCAAGTTTCAACTTCAAAATCATCTGTATGCAATATTTCAGGGGTTTGATTGATGTCCACTCATATTAGGCTGCCAACTCCTGCCTAACGTCATTATTTTAGGGTTGGATGTCTTGGGCTGTGATTTGCGGCAACATGTTACTTCCGTGTTAGCTTCTGTGTGGTGGGCTCAGTTTTTTTTTTTTTTTAAATACAAGTTTTAGTTTTTTTTTTTTATTATTGATTTTTTTTTCAATATTTGATAAAATTTGATACTTTTTTTTGTTCTTCTTGATAAAAGAAATCAGAGAATGTAAATATTTTGTTCAAATTTGAAAAAAAATCGTTAAAGACAAAAAATTAACTAATTTGTCGAGTAAAAATAATTTTATTTTATTTTATTTTATTTTATTTTTAGTATTTTTTTTTTCAAATTAGATGAAAATCTTTACATTGTCAAACTCCTTTCGTCAAGAGCACCCCAAAAAGTATAAAAATTTGGTATAGTGATTAAAAATATTCATTTATGATAAAAAAACACAAAAATTAAAACAACTAAATTTTTTAAAAAAATGCTAGGCCAAACTTAGTTTTAGAACCCGTTTGATAATGCTTAAAAGCTAATTTTTTTTAAACTTATTACCAAAAAAGTCAAGATTTTTTTGACTTTTTTGCTTTTATGTTGTTTCTTTAGCTAAAGATAAGTAAAAAAATACACACACAAAAAAAAAGCAAAACAGCCATTTTTTTTTTATTTTTTTACTTAAAATTGCTTATTTAAAGAAAAAAAATCAGAAAAAAAGCTCGTACCAAACGGAGCCTTAGACAATTTCTTAGCCATACAATATAATAGTTTTTTAAATTAAAAATCATTACCTTGTCGCATCATACAACGCTAAAAAAATGGTAAAAGATCGCGATAACAATTTTCAAACCGTAACCTATCGAGGTATGATCATTTGATCTATCAATGTACACCATCGGACGTGATCGTTCTAATATAGTAACTTTTGTTTTAGCCAATCTGAACTATTAAATTATTTAATTTTTTATTTTCTTTTTTTTTTATTACCCTTTCAAATTCTTAATCCAAAAACACTGACCAGGGATCTCTATTCCTTATTTTCCTATGATTTGCTTAATCATAGATCAAAGAGTAAATTATTCTACAGTGACAAGGTACTATTCTACCACTAAACACCGACGACGGCAATTAACGAGACCTGGGGTCTGTCGTAATGGGTTTTGCCACTTGTATACTTTATTTATTTTGAAAACCCAAAGCTCCAAGATGTCATCTGAATTTCATTATCCGTATATATTTTTTCAACAATAGTTGTTGATAAAATGGTTGTTATGAAGCACGTTCAGCCGACGCAGTTTCAGAGTACAGATATCTAGATCTAGTTCCTACTATCAAATCCTTTATTTTGTGCAAACTCCGTTATAAAAAGTTACAAATTCAAAAGGATGTGTTTTTTTGAGAAATTGTGAGTCATAACCAAAATATTCAATTTGTAAAATTGTAAAATCGAAATCTATATTTTTGGTAGAAAAACCAAATCTAACGGTTGGAGAGAATTCGATTTGATTTTTTGTTTTTGTTTTTGACGATTTTTTTTGGGCCTTCAGAAAAAAAATCCACTTAATCATCATATTTCAAACCAAAAAATATAACAAACCAACTGCTATTTAGAAGAAAATAAATTAATTAATGGCTCTATTTTGACTGATTTTTAAAGAGTGAAATACAATGACCTCCGCTGAGGTTTGCCTTTAATACATAAAGCACTTTTAACGTTTGAAAAATTACAATCACCTTTCTTGAGATTTAAAATTTATAACAAATTTTTCCTAAAATACACTGACCATCCTTGAAGTTTCGGGTTAATACACAAAGCACCCCTGAAATACACTGACCACCACATGAGTACTTTGTGTATTAACCCAGAATCTCAAGAGTTGTTAGTGTAATTTCTCAAACATTAAGAGGACATTTGTATTAAATGCAAACTTTAGGGGAGGTCATTATAATTTTTCAAATATCAGGATACTCTATATATTAACATGAAACCTTAGGAGTAATCAATGTATTTCACCCATTTTTAAATGAAGAATGGTGGAAATTTAGATGGACAAATGTAAGATGAAGTTTATGAAGTATATAAAACATATGGTGGCTTATCTAATTTCAACTCGGTTAAATTTTAAATGATTGAGAGACCATAAAATCGGACCTAACAAAAAAAAAAGTCAGTTATTAAAAATTTAAAACCAAAACCTGTTCAAAACCAAACTGAACCTAACTTCTTGGTCGGTTCAGTTTTCTTGGTATAAAATTCACCCCTGAATTTGAATTTGAAACAAAACCCTACCCATTGTCCTCAAAAACCCTAATCCATTCCTACGGTACTCAATCTGCAAATTCTAGTATTCTCTGTCCCTGCGCAAACATGTTTCCCCATTAAAAGTTTTCACATGTAAAAATATACACTGCAACCAGGCTTGTTGAATTCCCACCACAAGTGTACCTAACTCTTCTGCAAGAACGTTTGTTATCAAGATGTGAAGAAAAGAAAAAAATAATAAAAAAAGCTACTATGAAGAGAGAATGAGTACAATCTCCTAAACATGCAGATTTTAAATGAATTCATGGGTCTTTCCTATTTTGGATTAAGAAGTCTCGGGAGTTCTTTTTCTCTTTCATTCAGATAATCATAAAGAAAAGATGGTACCTGGAGAAGAGAAAGAAGGGAGTGGTTATAATACAACCCCCCAAAAATAGTATATAAGGTGGGCCCATATATAATATTATCACAATCGATCAAAATA
>BRYE01000006.1:13541397-13556397 GCA_030159115.1 Actinidia arguta var. hypoleuca | reverse complement strand
CCATTGACATCCAGGATCCCACCTGCAACTAAACAACAAGAGGAAAAGCAAAACTTTGCTAGCACCAATTCCCAATTTTTTATTAGTTGACTCGCTTTTAATGGATTTGGGTGGTATTGACTTTTCATCATCTTCGCGTGATATTAGAGCATCTTCGTTGCACATACTGAAAGGTTGTATTAGTGTAATCAATATGTTAAGTAATTAATATGTGAAATTCATATTTAGTACTTCATTGCCAATGATAGTGAACCAATTCAAATTGTCGGTTGCTAGAATGCTAGCTAACTACAGCCAACGCTCTAGCAAACTCTTATGTGTCCCAATTTTCTTAAATAAGTACCAGGTGAATTGATAGGTGGGGTTAGGTGAAAAAAAGATTAAATGTAGCCAATTTATTAATTCGTGTTAGCTAATGTAATAAAATTTTAAGATATTCACTAACTGACTAAATACTTAACAAATTAAATTGGATCCCACTTGTGACATGTAGATACTTTTAACACAAAAAAATTAATATTTACAATTAACCAACAATTTAATAATTAAATGGCTAGCTATTGTTTTAATTTATCGCTAAACAATGAAAAACTATTAGTATATTTCATTAGCAATGTTGCTCCAAAAAATTAATTTTTGAGTTAATTTTTTAAAATTATTTTTGAACCAAAAATAAAAGTAAATACAATTATGTAAATAAGTACGCAACTTTCAAGATAAAAAAAAACAGACTTTATTATTAAAAGCAACGAAAAAGCTTCTCCATCAGCTATTGGAGAAGCTTTTATTGACTTTGCAACCACAGCAATCAGTGTATGGAAAAAGACTTCTGTATTGAAGTTCCGGTCCAGATTCAATTTACTCAAAGATGAGATTGTATGTTTATTTCAAAAGAAGAACTTTGTAGTTGCCTCGTGCATTAACGAGTCAGATCTTTTTCTAATATCTTTTTTAAAAGAAAGTCAGACCGACCTTCTTCTCTCACATGTGGAAATTAGATAGAATTACTCATTTAACCTCCTAAAATGTATGTATTTTCTCTCATTTATACCCCTAATGTTGTATGTATGGTGGAGTCAGAGTTGTGGGCTTGGTAGGATCAGTGCCCTTGTTTCTTCTGTCACATCGTTTGGTGTGAGAGATTTGGTAAGAAAACAAATAGAAATGGAGTGAATAGAGATGCTCATTATTTGTTTGGAGAAATAAAGAGGTAAGAAAATGAGGAGGAAGAGAGAAAATAATGGCGTGAAAGAGAACTCTCACAAAATCTTTATTTTATTTCTCACAAAAAATGATGAGATTTGGTGAGAAAACAAAGCGCTGGATATCAATTAATTGAAATACCAACTTTGCCCCTAGAAAATGAATAAAATGACACATTTGTCCCAGGGTCCCTTCATATTCTGCACATTCCCACCATTTCCCCTTCCCTCCATTTCTCCATCCACTTTCCCCTTCCCTCCCCATCCCTGCCATTATATGAGGCAAAAATCTTTGGACGCTGAAACGGCCAAGGAGAAACAACATAAATGCAGTGGATGTAGTTCTTCCATAAACAAAAGAAAAGACAGGTTTCACTGGATGGTGATAAGGAAATTGAGGAAGTTGGAGTGGACATTTAGATGATCTTCGTACAGCGTGCAATTTTACATAAAAGGGTATTTTAGTAAAAGAATATGAAACCATTTTCTTTTTTTTTCTCTTATGAATACCAGCCAAACAAGATAGGTGAGAAACTAAAATCTCTTATGTATTGATCATCCAAACAAGATGATGAGAAATTATTATATTTTATTTTTCTTTTCTCATATGAGTGAGGAATCATAATCATTTCTTTTCGTTTCTCACGTAGTATTCCAAACAGACCCTTAGAAGTTCATACCCAACTACTAACAAAAAAAAAAAAAAGGAAGAAAAGAAAAGAAAAGAATATATTTGGGGTAACCTTTTGGCTGTAAGACCAAGGTTTGATCTAGTGATTGAGGTGAGCATTTCAAAAAAATCTTAAGCTCTAGTCGGATCAAGAATTTTGTGAGAAAAAAAAAATTGTAGAGGATCTAATGGTCTAAGAACGGTTGAATCTTCTAATTTTTTTTTTTTATTTATTTTTTCCTCACCAAATCCTTGATCGAGATAATTTATGTTGTATTTGGATCAAAGATTTGATGAGGAAAACAGAAAAAAAATGACAAAATTAGAGAATCCAACTATTCGAGACCATTTTGCAACACACATTTCCGATGAGACAATTCATTTCATATTATATTTGCTTTTGAGTGAAAATGATTTTAGAAAATTTGAAAGCACCATTTTTCACGTTTTCCAAAAGACGGAGCTATATTTTTTAATTTTTGTTTAAACAAGTTTTGAAATAGACAGCCAAACAATTTTAGTTATTATTTTAAAAATAGTCTATTTTCTTACATTTTTTTCCCTAGCTTTTTATACGTTTCCTATGATTAAAAATAATGTCAAAGAAAACTTCAAAAATACATTAATTCCACCATCCATATGTGTAAAATTGTACAAATTACAAACTGTGATAGAGATTTGTAAAATGACACCTACACAAACATATATATATATATATATATATATATATATATATATATATATATTTCTATTAATGAAAACAACACAAGCCATGTTTATATTGTTTTTACACAATCCGGTAAGAAGCCTCCATGGCAATCCCATATAGACCTTCCTTGGCAGCCACGTCTCTCGTCATCATTGTATACCATTCTCACCCCAGCCAGAGCCCCATGAGTTCTTAACCAGCCAATAATTGGTCCCATCGGTTGTGGTCCTTGTTCCCGGTCTAACTAAGACCCGACCACGTAAGCAAATAAGTCAAACGCAAAAAAGCAAAATTAAATAACATAACAATATACTGTTATTACATTAGAGTACAGTAAAATAAATACCTCCCGTGGGACCATGCTCTTCACGAGCTATCAAATATAAAATAAAATGATATCCCATAGACAATGTCCACACCGGGTCAAAAAAATAATTACAATTCTATTTACATATTTCCTAGATAAAATGAACGTAACGGTAATCCACATGCCTCATGACTCGGGATAACTCTCGGAACTTAAAATTTATTTTTATAGTAAATGTGAGTTACTTTGAAAGAATTTAATAATGAATTTGATATCTCAAGCCAAAACTATGATACTTATCTATACAATGAAAACATAATGCGACAAAATATGTTTTCATTAATATCAAAATATATTTTTGATTTCAATCCATGATTTTTTAAATTTAATAAATTCTCAATTTTTTGGCTTTTCTAAAAAAGTATTAACACATGATTTCTCAAATTCATGTTTTCACAAATTTTTTGGCTTATCTCAAAATGTATTATCTTATTATCTCGAATGACACATATAAGCTAATACATAACCAACCTCATTATGCACTAAACACTGAGAAAACATCCGTCAACTTTTTGGACTTTCACCATAGGCTTTGACATTCCCTCCGTATCGTCAACTTTTCTGACTTTCACCGTGGGCTATGACATTCCCTCCGTATTGTTGTCATCTAGGACTTTCATTTCTTTACAAGTTCAATCATACACCCATGTTATACTTATCCAAATTTAAATGCAACAATATACTATACAAATATTTAAAACCATCAATAATAAGTTATTATTGAAATCATTCGCATGTCTTTGTCATAAGCAATGCTCATAATTGTTAATATAAACCTTGACTCAAATGTATTTTCTTTTTAATTTTTTTTTATAAATAGCTACTATGGGTGTTAACACCTGAGACCAGTAACCAAATATCTACATGAGGTGTCGACACCTTAAAAATAAAGTGTCGACACTTGAAAAAAATATAAAGTGTCGATACCTGAAAAGTAAAGTGTCGACACCTAGAAATAATAGCCAAATGCTAACATAAAGTGTCGACACATGAAAAATAAAGTGTCGACACCTGAGGTCAGTAACCAACATGCGACATAAAGTGTCAATACATGAAAAATAAAGTGTCAACACTTGATCTACGAACTCTAAATTTTTTCTTATAAATCAAATCTTTCATTTAGAGTTCAATACCAAAAATAAAACCTCAATAGATTAGATATAAGCTATTAACAACACTCCCAAAGTATAACCCAAACAAACTAACCCTATTTACCTCAAATCTAAGCAATGAAAGCTCTAAAAAGTTGAAGAATATGAGAAAAAGTCCTTAAGCTCCAACTCTAAATCTTCTTGGTTCAAAACGAAACCCCTATCGAGTAGATGATTTCTCTTCAAAAGATCACCACTCGAATCTCACTCTAGACCACTCAAATCTAATCTTGAATGTGAAAACTCACTTGGCTCAACTCTAAAGAGAAAGAGAGAGAAGGAAGAAGAAGATTATGAATGCAAAATAAATATTTTAGTAAATGTTAGCAACTTGAGTTTGGTCAAAAAAAATAGAAAAAGACCTAAATACCCTCCTTGGGCCTTGGGTTTTGTTTGGCCCAAGTAGTAACCCAAACCAATCTTGGGTCCAAATGATTTGGCCCATTCTCTCATACATCCACTTTCAAGCCCAAATAAAAACCCAACTTAATTTAGATGGGTCTAATTATACAGAAACCCATAATGACATATACATATACATATGTATACGTGGCATTATGACATCATATATACGTCCTAATTATTCATAAAAGAAAAGAAAATTTTGAGACCTTACAACCTCCATCACTTAAAAAAATTTCGTCCACAAAATTAGACAAACATACCTGATGTTTCAAAAAGATCTGGATACCTTGCGCGAACTTCGGACTCGTGCTCCCATGTAGCCTCCTCCACACCATAATGAATCCATATAATCTTTACCAAAGGAATGGTTTTTCCTCTAAGAACTTGTTCCCTCGTGTCCAACACATGAATCGGTCTCTCCTCATACGTGACATCGTTATTAATGACAAGATCTCCCCAATCCAAAACATGCGAAGGATCGGGCTCATACTTCCGCAACATGGAAATATGAAACATAGTGTGCACACTAGCTAACCTCGATGGCAAAGTAAGGTGATACGCCACGGCCCCAACGCGATCAAGAATCTCAAACGGTCCAATAAACCTTGGCAATAGCTTGCCACTATGCCCAAAACGCATCAATCCTCTCTTGGGTAAAACCTTCAAGAACACATGATCTCCAACAACAAACTCAAAATGATGTTTCTTTTAGTCGGCATAATTCTTTTGACAACTCTGTATCGTGAGTAAATATTTCCTAATCAATACCACCTTCTTAGTCGTATCACAAATTCAATCCGACTTTGCAAACGTTGTCTCTCCAAGGTCGATCCAACACACGGGTGACCTATATGTTCTATCGTATAACGCCTCAAAAGGTGCCATACTGATGCTCGCCTGATAACTATTGTTATACGTGAACTCTCCTAAATGTAGATGATCCTCCCATGATCTCTCGAAATCAAGTACGCATGCCCGAAGCATGTTCTCCAAAATATGAATAGTACGCTCAGACAGCCCGTCAATTTGAGGATGAAATGCAGTGCTAATCCTCAAATCCAATCTAAGAGTGGATTGCATCCCCTTCTAAAAAAGCAATATAAAATGCGGATCTCTATCCGAAATGATAGATACTGGAACCCCATGAGGTCTAACGATTTCACGAACATAAAGAATAAAAAGATCCTATGCCGAATTTGATAAACAAATAGGAAAAAAATGTGCGAATTTTGTCAAATGATCCACTATGACCCAAACGACGTCATGCCCTTTCAATGATCTAAGCAAACCCATAAAAAAGTCCATAGTGATATGCTCTTATTTTTACTCCGCAACTGGTAATGGTTGTAGTAAACCTACTAATTTTTGGTGTTCGGCTTTCACTTGCTGACAAGTTAAACACCTTGAAACGAACAAGGCAACATCTTTCTTCATTTGCTTCCACCAAAATTGTTGACACAAATCATGGTGCATCTTCGTTCCTCTAGGATGTATTGCAAGTTGCGAATGATGAAAACTCATGAAGAACGTCATCTCTATTAGACAATGGTAAGAATAATTTAGACTTGCACCTCAAACCCCCGTCCGAATGCAAAACCCAACATGTCGGTCATACACATCTAGCAATACGATTGCAAATCGTTTTGACCTCTACATCTTGTTATTATGCCTCGACGACCTGACTAATAATTGATGGCTCTGTGGCCAATGTGAATAATGTAGCAAACTCGTCCATCTCGTTGAGATACACGTCATACTCATCGATATCTTGAAGCATCTTCCACTCATGAATGGAAATACTTGCCAAAGCACTAAGTGATTTCTTACCAAGTGCATCGGCCCCAATGTTGGCAATCCCAAGATGATAGTGCAATTCGAAGTCATAGTCTTCCATGTACTCCCTCCAACGCCGTTGCCTCAAGTTTAAGTCTTTCTGCGTAAATGAGTACTTCAAGCTCTTATGGTCTAAAAATGCTTCAAATCGCTCTCCGTACAAGTAATGCCTCTAACTTTTCAAAACAAAAATAATGGCCGCAAGCTACAAGTCACGTGTTGGATAATTTTTTTTGTTCGTCTTCAATTGACGTGAACCATATGCAATCACTTTATCCAATTACATCAACATGCAACCCAAACCATCACGTGAAGTATCGCAGTACACGGTATATCCCAACCCTCGCTCAGGTATAACAAAAATAGATGTTGAAGTCAATCTGTTCTTAAGCTCTTGAAAAGAATGCTTGCACGCGTCATTCCATACAAAACGAATCCCCTTCCTCGTAAGTCTAGTCATCAGTGCTGCTAAACGTGAAAAATCTTTCATAAATCGTTGGTAGTAACCGGCCAAACCCAAGAAACTCTGAACTTCAAACACGGTCTTCGCCCATTCCCAATTCATCACTACCTCAATCTTTGATGAATCAACTGCTACTCCTAAAATAACGTGATCTAAGAATTTTGTCTCAGGTAACCAAAACTCGCACTTGCTAAATTTGGCATACAACTGGTGCTCTCGTAAAAGCTGTAACACGATCCTCAAATGCTCCTCATGTGACTCTACCGATGGAGAATAGATCAAAATATCATCCATGAACATGACCACAAAACGATCAAGATACAAATAAAAGACACGATTCATCAAATCCATGAAAGTTGTTGGCGCGTTGATAAGACCATACGACATCACAAGAAACTCATAATGTCCGTAGCGTGAACAAAAAGCCGTATTTGCTATATCCCCCTCCTTGATCCGCAATTGATAGTAATCTGATCTCAAGTCGATCTTTAAGAAATAATTCGAGACCTTGAATTGGTCAAACAAATCGTCGATTCTCAGAAGTGGATATTTATTCTTTATCGTCACATGATTCAGTTGTTGATAATCTACACACATTCTAAGTGATCCATCATTCTTCTTAGCAAACAAAGTCAAAACTCTCCATGGTGATACACTAGGTCGGATAAAACCTTTAACCAACAATCTTGAATCTGAATCTTCAGTTCTTTCAACTCTATCGGTGCAAAATGATATGGTGGTACAGAGATGGGCGTGGTGCCCAGTATAAGATCAATAAAAAACTCAATCTCTTGATGTGGTGGCAATTTCATCAAATCTTTTGGAAAGACATCCGAAAAGTCGCAAAAAAGCAGTGGCAAGACCACACTAACTACGTTATCCTCATCGACTAAGCACGCCGAGAAAAGAAAATTCAACTCCCTTTGCCAACGCACATTAATAGACGATGGAACAAAACAACAACCTAGCCCAATATCAAACACAGTCTATTGTAGCCTGATAGCCGGTTAACCAATTCATACCTAAGATTACGTCAAAACTCGTCATGTCTAACACGATGAAGTTGAACACGAAGCTTCTATCTGTGATCTCAACCTCACAAGATCTACAAACTCGTCTCAGAGTTGTCTTACCTCCAACTGGAGTGTTTAATAAAAGCACTGAATCTAACAATTTTTAACCCCAATGCCAAAACAAACGATGATGCGATGAATGAATGTGATGCTCCCGTGTCGATGAGAACACGAGCCCACGAATTAAACACAAGAAAAGTACCTCGTACTACAGAGGTATCCAACTGCGGCTCTTGCTGCCCTACGGTCCTCGACGGTGTGAATCTTCTGACCTTACTGAACTACAGCTTGTGGTCCAGACTAATATCAACTCTGCGTCAAAGTAAAAGCTAGCGTAACCCTCGAGGCCTGAATTGATCGAATAGGTTGCTTTGTTCCCATAGCTCCCTGACTATTCACATTTTATGTGCACTGATGCATGATATGACCAATTTGACCACACTAAAAGCAAGTAGGTGGCCCCCTAACCAGTGATTGTCTCTGTGCCTGGATGTGAGATTGTCCCTTCTAATGCGACTGTCGCTACTGACCCTTCAGTGGGCAGTCCACAACACGACGACCTGGTTGATGACAACCAAAACAAATTGGCCCTCCCCCAAATGTCTGGCCAGATGATGCTATTGAAATAACTGGTGATGACCTAATAGGATTCTGCTGCTGTGTCGTAGAAATCTTTGGCTTCTTAAAAGAACGCCCTCAGATTGTGCACTTGGGCCTTCATGTTGAGATTTCGAATTTGTGATTTTCTTAGTCTCATTCAAGGTTTCCTCAATGGCCACCGTCGAGCTAATCATAGTCGAGTAAATTTTAATCAGATTCCCGACAATTTTATTCCTTAGGACGGCCTAAGCCCCCGCATAAACTATTTTGCTTTCTCCTCCTCTGTCGACACGAATGACTTAGCAAACCTCGACAAACCCATAAACTTGGCTTCATATTGAGCCATAATAATACTCCTTTGCACTAGATTGATGAACTCCGTTCTTAGTGCCTCCTTCGTTGTGTTAATAAAATACTGATCCAGAAATCTCTTCATAAAAGGCTCCCACTTCTTAGCTACGCTCTACTCAACAGTCTTCCACTATTGGAGTGCGTCCCCTTGTAATTGATATGATGTGAACAATACCCTCAACAACTTCTCTGTCACCAAGATTGTGTCTAATGCTCTTGTGACTTGGTCCAACCAATCTTCCGTAACCAACGGATTTGGTTCACCCTGAAACATAGGTGGGCAAAGTTGTAGAAAAGCCTTCATGGCCATAGTAGCTCTAGAATCTGCCTCTCTGACCGGCACCTGCATTGTTTGCACGGTGTTCCTCACCATCTGCTCAATGGCGGTGAAAATCCCTTGCATAAATTTCGCACCACCAAATACCGCCGATGGAGCTCTTCTTCCCATCGCCAACTCTTGGTGATTTTCACCGTCCCCCTCTTCACGAGCCCCGCGTGCTCTACGAGCCCAATAGTTCCTGTAAGTGATCTCGTGCGACCTCTTGCTTGATGTGGTGGCATGTTCAACACAATACGATAAGAAAATAATAAGACAACCATGTTCTACACAGTTGCTACTTTTTAAGCCTTTTCTCGAGCCCTTGTGGTAGACTTTATCTGAAATTCCCTTGGATAGGCTGTGGCCTTTTTGTCCGCATTCGGATTTGTCCGAAGGTCTTTTCTTTGATCAATATATTCATTTACTTGATCAAAAATAAAATAAAATAAGACAATCATACTCATTTATGATTTAGTTTAAACAAAAGTGGTTTAACCACCCCACAACTCATAGGTATTCTAACCTAGAGATATAATACAATGTTATCACGCCCTGATTTAACTAAGACTCGACCACGTAAGCAAATAACTCAAATGCGAAAAAGTCAAACTAAATAACATGAAAATACACTATCATTACATCATAGTACAGTAAAGCGAATCCCTCCCGTGGGACCATGCTCTCCATGCGCTATCAAATACAAAATAAAATGATATCCCATAGATAATGCCCACACTGGGGCCAAAAGAATAATTATAATTCTCAAAAATATATTTAAATATTTCTTAGACAAAAGGAACATAACGACAATTCACATGCCTCATGACTCAGGATAATCCTTGGTACCTGAAATTTATTTTTATAGTAAATGTGAGTTACCTTGAAAGGATTTAACAATAGACTTGATGTTTCAAGACAAAATCATGATACATAACTATACAATGAAAACATGACGCAACAAAATATGTTTTTATTATATCAAAATATACTTTTAATTCCAATCTATGATTTTTTAAATCTAATAAATTCTCAATTTTTCGGCTCTTCTCAAAAAGTATTAACACATGATTTCTCAAATTTATGTTTTCACAAATTTATCGGCTTATTTCAAAAAGCATTATTCCGTTATCTCGAATGACACACCTATGTTAATTCCTAACCAACCCCATTATGCAACAAGGACATGAGACAACATCCGTCAATTTTTCAGACTTTCATCATGGACTTTGACATTTCCTCCGTATCGTCAACTTTCTGGACTTTCATCGTGATTTATGATATTTTCTCTGTATCGTTGCCATCTAGGACTTTTATTTTGTCAACTTCCCGAACTTTCAATAACCAACACACGACATAAAGTGTAGACACATGAAAAATAAAATGTCGACACCTGATCTACGAACTCCAAACTTTTTCATATAAACCAAATCTTTGATTTAGAGTTCATTACCAAAAATAAAACTTCAATAGGTTAGATGTAAGCCATTAAAAATAACCTCAAAGTAAAACCCAAACAAACTACCCCCTTTACCTCGAATCCAAGCAATGAAAGCTCTAAAAAGTTGAAGAAGGTGAGAAAAAGCCGTAAGCTCCAACTCCAAATCTTCTTGGCTCAAAACAAAGCCTCTGTCTAGTATATGATTTCTCTTCAAAGGATCACCATTCGAATCTCACTCTAGACCACTCAAATCTAACCTTGAATGTGAAAACTCACTTAACTCAACTCTAGAGAGAAAGAGAGAGAAGGAAAAAGAAGATCATGAATGCAAAATAAATATTTTAGTAAATGCTAGCAAATTGAGTTAGGTCAAAAAAATGGAAAAAATCCTAAACGCCCTCATTGGGCCTTGGGTTTTGTTTGGTCCAAGTAGCAACTTAAACCAGTCTAGGGTCCAATTGATTTGGCCTATTCTCTCACACATCCACTTTCAAGTCCAAATCAAAACCCAACTTAATTTAGATGGGTCCAATTATACCGAAATCCATAGCGATACACACACACACACACACATATATATATATATATATGTATATATACGTGGCATTATGACGTCATATATACGTGTTAATTATCAATATTCATAAAAGAAAATTTTGAGACCTTAAAGTCTTATACCCAACCGCAGTCGAGCCTCGTGCCACATGTGCCGAGGAAGACGACCCTCAAGTAGAACTAGAAATCAAGCCCACTAGTTTCAATAGTGACTGAGACCCGTTAATTGACCACAACTTGTAGAAGAACATTTTTGTTATTTGATGGTACGTCTTCATATTTGTTAAATTACTAAGCATCAACTTATTTAAAGGCGTAATAAAGAGGGAAAGAGGGATAATTTAATTATAAGTAACCTCAACTCCCCACATCACATGCATGAGACTCTTTTTAAGGTCAAGTACATATACAAGTACTTTTAGTTATTCGGTTCGTAAATAGTGAGTTTTAAATACATGATCTATTATTATTTCTCTCGATGCCTTGTTGAATTGTCATTGTAAGGAGACAAATTAGACAACGATGCAATCTGGCATTGCTAAGGTAGGGACCTCCGCCGAGCTAACACTGGGAAGTAAGCTCGATGGTCCCCTGTACCGTAGCTCGGTGCAGACACCATTGAGTACTGGCCCTGCTAGGGCGGAGGCCTCTGTCAAGCCCTTACTACAGAGCGAGCTCATAGGTCCTTTGCGCTGGAGCTCGGAGCAGTCACTACTGAAGACGTATCGTCTGAGCCAAGGCCTTCGTTACATTCGAAGTTCCGCAACTCAGTGAGCTCGGAACAATAACTGCGCTGGAAGCTTGGGTGAGGGGCAACGACTGGCGGTATTTCCAAGGGATGTTAGGGAACAAAAGGTGACTTGCACATCAGAGTTCCTTTTGACAGCCCTCACGCTCGGATAGAGACGTTGATAGTTGATCATGAGTTACTAGCCACGCCGTAGGAGCATGGCTGGGTTAGCTGCCTATTCACTGACACAGTAGTCGATGCGTACAAGCACGCACCGAGTTTCAACCTGTTGAGTGACCAAACAGCTAGCTCGTCGAGCCATGCGCTGAGCTAAGGAATAAAAGAGAATACTGTTATTCTCAGAGAGGTAAGTGCAACATTGCTATCAAATCATACAGACTCTTTTCTCTCTAAGATTCTGAACATCTAACTTGATCGTCGGAGAGTCGTTTCCTAGAAACAGCTCTAGCGGCTAGTCTCACTATTCTTGTGGTTGCAGTCCAGGCATCGCTGGTTAACAGGATGAAGGATTGGAGCTATCTATACAGACGTAAAATTGCCGCAAGTGTCTATCCTCGATTTCCTCTCTTCTCATCACATAATAGCAACCCGACAGTTATCAAATAATTAATGTAAAAGTTTAAACTATTTAACAATAGTGCTACATACCCAAACAAAACAATTACCAGAAAATGAGAACATTACCCACATTTCAACTTTAAACTTGAACCACACATCTCAATTTCTAGATATTTAACTAGATTAAAATCACGATTTACCCTTATTTCAAACTAATGCTAGACTGTATTTGGATCAAAGTTAATTTATGGAGGGATTTATAGAAAAAAAAAAATACATGAAAAAGTTTAGGTTTGATGGAAAAATAATGTGAGATTTATTAAAAAAAAATCATTTTCACAAAATTCTTAATCCAAACACAGCTAAAAAGAGAAATAACTTTAGGGTTTGGCTTCTCTCCAGTTTCAAAACAAAATCTGGACGGGTCCAGTTTTGGACTTTTTAAGACTTCTCTCGGATCTACTTCAATAATCAGATCCGTTCATTTTGTAAATCTCGTTGAGACCATTAAGCATATCAATTAAAAATAGATCAGTACATGATTGGAACACATTTACATTGAAAAAAATAAATTCCATAACTTTATTATTTATATATACCCTACCCTGTTATCATGGCTGCAGGAGTTGATGCCGTTGGGGTGTTGCAATTGCCAACTTGTCCCACATAGGGGTAATTAGCTTCTGTTGTGACTTGTGTGACCTTTGTTTTGTTTGATGAATTGGAAGGCGTTATCCATTAGGCCACCTTCACAGCCCTTGTCCTATCCTCCAACATCACAATCTACTAGCTGTTGCTCTGATATGGATATTAACTTTCCATTTTTGAGCTGGTTAATGCCTTCCCTGGCTGCCGCTGCTGAAAATGTCCAGCAACATCCTAGACAGATCATGATAATGACAAAAGTTGATAATTAGAAAGGAAAGATTGTTTTGTAGACGTTAAGGACAAATAGAGAAAACAAGTTATAGTGACATAAGTTATTTTACAAGTTAGGTGTATATAAGTACTAACAAATTAGGTGGTATTCATCATTTTGCATGCATGATGAATACTTTGAAAAACACTAGAAAACAAGTGTATGACGTAGAATTAACTTGCGTACATTTCATCTTGAATAAATCTTGTTATGTTTTTATTGGTACGTATATTATTAACAAAAAAAGGAAAGGAAAAACATGTTAAGTTCTGTATATTCTAATACTATGTGACGGTATTACCAATTAATGACAAATTTTATGAACATTGTAGCAGTGGGGTTAGATAGTTGTATTCAAGTGGCTTCCTATACAGTTGAATAGATACAAAATATACATATATTGTAAATATAAATATAAATTAATACATCATCATCCTTGTGCATTGTACCCACAATTTTACTCAGGAAAAAAAAAGGTGAAGTCTACAATACAAATTTAGAGTTATTATGAACCTATAATGAATATGATTTATACAATAACTGCAAAAAAAATAATAAAACAAAAACGAAAAATCAAAATCAATCTATTTTAATAATTAGTTCTGCGCATGGATCGTGTGGACACTCACGCTAGTATTATCGAACTTGTTAATTTGAGAACCATGGCATGAAAATTATAACACCTTTTTTTTGATCATTCAAAATTATATAAAAATTAAAAAATCTGTAGCATTAGCCTTTGTTTCAACCCAACCCAACCCAACCCAACTAAAATGGGCTTACCGCCCATTCTTTTCTTTGCACCGCCTCGGCCTTGACAGACCACCAGAAAAAGTTGAAAGCCCAAGTTAATTCTAGCCCACATAAAAGAAAGGAAGGGAAACATATTGACGACGTCGTTTTGGTCCTTTTCACAACGATCGATGTCCATCCCCCTTCTCTATCTCATGGACAAACAAACCCTAGAACCACCATGGTCGATCTTCTCAAATCTGAATGCGAATCACATATATGCACATACATAAGGTACTCTCTCTCTTTTCTTATGTTTAGATTATAGTTATCTCCTCTCAAACCCTAAGAGCTGCAGTAAAACTCTCCCAATTATTCTCTCGCTATTTGTCTCCGCAAACTGAAATTTTCCCTAGAAACAAACACACCGGGATCGTGATTTTGTGTAACCGTGGCCAATTTATGGTATGGATATTGATAGTTCTTGTCCTTGTAACAGTTTTAGAGAGAGAACTCTCGTCACCGACGACTTTACGGGCTGTTTGGTTTGTTCATCTTGTGGCCTAGTTCAGGATTTCGACAATTTTCAACACCATTTTTGTGGTATCAGTGGCCCCACTTATTAAGGTTGCTGTTAATATCAAGACTGGTTGCAGTTAGTAGTTGATGCAGAGCAGTAGTTACTGCAGTTAGTTAGTTAGTTTTAGTTGTTAGCAGTTTTGTTTGTTATCAGTCTAACTGATTGATATATCTTCCTTTCTTCCTTTCTTCCTTCCTTATCTCTTATCTTGATTTGTAACCAAGCTTTTTAGTATATATATATAGTCTGTAATAGATGATCAATAATATACAAGAAAATATCTTTTCTCATTTGAAGTTTGATACCACTGGGACCTTTGTCCAT
>BRYE01000006.1:13531397-13533897 GCA_030159115.1 Actinidia arguta var. hypoleuca | reverse complement strand
TTGTTGCAACTTTTTTCATCACTCGAAAAATGGTAGCTTTCAGTTGCAATTTTTTTATTTTTTTAAAAAAATAAAACCGAGTATTCGAGTCAGTTTGTACGTACCTCAATTAAGTAAATCTCTAATGACCACAGCGTTTAGACTATTTATCTTTCGTGTGATTCGATTTTACAACCTCGATGAATATACTCCTAAATTGCTCCCTCCTCTCAGTTGCAATTGCTGTGGAAAGTTGAGTTTTGATATGTGGTTTACTTTAATAAAGGAATCTTATGAATTAATTAATACTAAAGTAAAGCCTCATTTCAAACATCCTTTTTTTCCATTATATAATGTGGACAAAGAAGCATTTCCCTTTTCTTTTTGTTGAAAAGTAAGATGCACTTTTTCTTTATGGTGGCTCTTTTGAAGAAAAAACTAAAGAAAGGAACAAAACTGATTCCTAATCATTTCATTTGATTAATCAGTATCAAAACACATTTCCGTTTGTAGTTTTCTATGAGCACCAAGTGACTCTCATTAACTGGCTTATTTCTATAAATTGTGATGTAAATGAAAAGAAGATTTAATATTAAATTAAAAATTTGTTACATTTTAAAAGTTCAATTTGAATAACTAATTATCTATATATACAGAAGTCAAAATATCCCAAAAAAAGATTACTTCCAATGGTATTGTTTGTTCATTAATTTTATAATTATATTTTATGCTTTATAATTGTTTTTTCCAATTAAATTGCTTTACTATCTACTATAAAAATTACACTATTATTTTTTTTAAAGGCTACACAGTCTCGTGCATATTATACGAGTTATTTCTAGTTTGATTAATTGAAAAAATAACATTTACGTCCCACTTATTGTTGATTGAATAATGATATACTAGCAAAATTTCAAAATAGAATGATTTAGCTGATTGTTATATCTACTCATTATTTTATTATGATTTTAATTTTAAAATTACCACTATCATATCATTCTCGTCCTATTATTTTGTAAAAAGATTATGGAGAAATTGCATTTTCTATGTTGATTACCCACAAAAGTACACCAATACAAGTACAATGGGTGGGTTGGAAAGTTAAGTAGCATGTTGCTTGTTGTTGTGGCACACATCATCAAGTTGCTTTTGTTAATTAAAAAGAAAGAAAGAAAAGTCTTCTTTTCTTTGTTAATTTATACAAATTACTTCTTCCAATCAGTGCAAGTTGAGATTTTGCTAGGCCATCCCAACTAAAATTGGCATAAACTAAGTATTTAAAGGTGCTTTTGAGTGAGGGTCACCCATTTTAGATGCATGCATGTAATCTTCTCTTGTGTATTCTTTTATTCTTTCTTTCCTTTGGTGAATATATATTCTTCTTCTTTCCACATGTGGCTTTTTTGGGAAAAAGTGGTTTAGTGGGTCAACTTACATAAACTAGAAAAAAGATCAATATCAATTGTGATGATTTGTATTGTCATTGTTTTTTGTTTGAAAAAAAATTGGTAGCTATTGATAAATGAAAGAAAAATGTTATACAAATTAATATTTATTTATTAATGTATCAAGCACTGATAAAGTTTTGGTACTTGAAATGGAATTCACCAAAATAATGTGATAGGGACAACTCATGTTAGTTGAGAAGTTTGTAAGATTTATTAATTTGTATCTTGTTATAATGTTAAAGATTTGAGTTTCCTTTTCTAGAGTTGTATATTTTAGGATTTATATATGTTTGTTAATAGAGTATTTATTCACTATTCTCAAGTAATACCCTAACAATTGTGTATAGGCTACATACTGGTGTTGGTCCTACATATTTGGTAATAGATTCCATACAAACGCATGACTACAAGATGTTGCTCGGGAATGCCGCAGGGGCACTGAATAATTTGTCGAATGAATGTCTAATTTAATAATATTTAAAAATCATCACTTAGGAATGGAAAAAAATGCATTAACTAAAGTCATTTGCATTCCTGAAGTTGTGCTAATAAAATTGATACCTTGAGAACAACTAAAATTGCAAATAACTTAAAGCCTTTCTTTCGTTATTCTACCTCAAACTTGTGCTAATTTTGCCATCATATGGGCCTTGTACATGTGAGGAAGGTGCAGTGAAATTAATCTCATCTTCATGTGTTAGGACATGAACAACATTTTTGAAGTAAATCACAAGCTTTCTATAGCTAATAAAGACAAAAAAATTCTAAAACATTTTCGGTTCTTCATGACGATAGGAGTTTAAAAATGCAAAAAAAAATCATCTAATTTGCAAAAAAATCACCAAAAACAAAAAAAAATATATTTTTACTCTACAAATTAGCTATTTTTTTGTTTAGTGGATTTTTTACAAATTTAATTAATTTGGATATTTTCATAAACCTCTAAAGATAAAAAAAAACTCGAACCAAAGCAACTAAAAAATCGGAAAAACAACAACAAAAAAACTAGCCTAAACTGGGCCAATTCTGGATGGCTTCAAGGATAAACAAAAATATCCCAGCCCAAATGCAAT
>BRYE01000006.1:13478897-13486397 GCA_030159115.1 Actinidia arguta var. hypoleuca | reverse complement strand
ATCAAAATTTTAGATTTTTTTAAATTTTCTTAACTAGAGAGTGAAAATATAAAAATTTGCACTTAATTTGAAAAAAAATTCACTCAAAGACAAATAAAAGTCATTATTACTTGACAAATTAACTATTTTTTTTTTTTGTCTTGAGTGAGTGTTTTTTTTCAATTTGACAAATATATACATTTTTAGATTCCTCTCGTTAAGAGCAACCGAAAAAGATTAATTTTGAATCAAATAGTAAAAAAAATCACTAAAAATAAAAAAATTAAAAACTAAAGTAACTAAAAAATCTGGGCTAAATCGATCCATAGTTTTGATTATTTGGTAATTTATTTATTTATATTTGTTAGGGCGACTTGATCGTGGATGGGCAAGATTTTTTAAAGGGACTTGCTTTTGACAAGACGTTAATGTTGGACTGGGCATTTCAAAAATGGACTTCACTAATATAGTCTATGATGTGGGGTAAAATCTCCACTTGTTGATAATCTAAGATGAAAATCTCGCCCTCAGGACCACATCGCCAATGTCTGTTCCAGTCGTCAACCATATCATTATCAGTTGTTCACCTTGTTTCCACCAGTGAGCTTGTTGTTTGATCGTTACATCGCTTACAAGCAAGGTTGACTACTTCACCTACTAGTAGGAAGGTTCTATCTCTTTAAAGACTCCACCTCCCTAAAGGGTCTACCTCTATAAGACTCTTTCTCCACTACGTCGCCTATAATTGCGGATTACCCTCCAAATGATAATTTCTTATTTTATCTTTGATATCTGCAGGATCTCCTTCCATATTTATCCTTCCGAGGATCTCGCTATGATCTTCTCGCACGACTCTCTATTCTCCACCTATATAAAGTCCGTTCCCCCATCATAATGAGGTATGAAAAAACCTTACATACTTTTAAGGGCTTTGATATTCTATTTTGCCTAGCTTATTCTCATCTTGATTTAATTCAAACGCGGAAGGGGTTTTGAGCGGCCTCACCTCGGCCGATTACGTTTGTTCATCTGCACAGGTCACCTAGGTTATTGCCAAGATCTAGTGCCGAGATAAAGAGCAATTCTGACTGTTGATTGATTGCCCCATTTTTCTACTATAATAGTTTGGCGCCGTCTGTGGGAATGACAATTCTCAACTTTCTATGCACCTGCGTAGCCATTTGTTACCTAGAACAAGTGCCAACAGCCCTTTGGAGAATAGAGCTCATTTGATGGCCAACACTAGCCAAGCTCTAGATTTGGATGGGCTCCACCGTGAGATGCACAGCATTGCCGAACAAATAAGAATCATGAACAAGAACAACGTCCGCTTGATATAACATCTTGCCATAAACAATCTGCCACCTCCCGCTGTAGTATCTATTCTAGAAGTTGAATGATCTCGTTGTTCTCGTCGATCGAATGACAACGCGTCTCAAAGTTACCAAAGTATGGGTTGGGCACTTTCAAATAGAAACCAGCGATGTCGATCACCGAGCGTACATTCCAGACGAGAAAGAAGTCCTATTTCGCTGGAGTCCCGGTCATCAAACCGGAGTCCCGAACTAGAGAGCGAGGAGATCAGAAGGAGAGGAAGATCACCTCGTCAGACTGACCAAGTACCCAGACACCGGGATATATCCACCACCTAGAAAATCAAAGATTTGGACGCCTGAATAAATGCCATTAACACCAGTGTGAATGCACCAGTCACAGTAGATGTTTTGATCAAACAAACCGAGCCTCCATTACAAATAAGTTAATGAAGGTTAGAGTCACCTCCAAGTTTAAACTGCCAGCCCAGCTCAGAGTCTATGAAGGGAAGACTGATCCTATGAACCACTTGGATTCGTACAAGAATTTGATGTCGCTCCAGAGATACTCTTACGAGGTGATGTGCAAGGTCTTCTCTGCAACCTTGAAGGTGTCGGCGAGATCATGGTTCAGAAAGCTATCTCTAGGAACTATTGACTCATTTGGCAACATAAGTAGGCTCTTTGTCGCCAATTTTATGAGTTGCCAACTCATGCAAAAAAATGCCTCACACCTCTTCACTATTCACCAGAAGGAGACCGAGAGTTTGAAGGACTACGTTACGCGGTTCAACTAAGTTGTCCTTAAAGTAGAAGACCCTAGTGATAAAGTGGTAATCATGGCCATGATGGAGGGACTTTACCTAAACCCATTATTTGGCTCCCTATCCAAGAATGTCCCTAAAACCTTATCAACTCTCCAAAGCAAAGTTGACAAATATATTATCACATAGGAGTTAACTGAGGCCAAACAGAGGAGGTGAGGAAGAGACGACCACAAGAAGAAAGAGCCTAAAACCAGGCAATCCGACTACAAGGACAAAGTAAAGAGCAAGAGGTCAGACCGAGACTCCATAAGAAGAATCAACGATAGGCGTCCTCGAACTCCACCTCGCTGACCAGACCTGGTATTGTCGCCCCTTTAATGCTCCCATCGCCCAGGTATTTACATAGATCAAGCACGAAGAATTCATAAAATGGCTTGGGAAGATAAAGACTAATCCCAATATAAGAAACACGAACAAGTATTGTGAGTTCTACTGAGACCATGAGCACAACATTGAAGACTATTTCCAACTGAAAGAGCAAATAGCCAACCTAATCAAGAAAGGATATTTGAGAAAGTATATTGTTGATCGCCCGTAACATGACTCACCAGAGAGGAGATATGGTGATAATATACCTATTATAGGGGATATACAAGTAATCCACTATGAATTTGGATCAAGAGGATGCTCAAGCTCATCTCGAAAGAGACATGCCTATAAGTGGAGTTCGCTTGCTTATCACTTTCAATAACAACGACCTAAGAGGTTTACACCTCCCACATGATGATGTCTTGGTCATCGCCTCTATCATCGCCAATTTCAACGTGTAGAAAATCTTGATTGACAATGGGAGTTTTACGAATATTTTGTTTGTCTCGACCTTCGACAAAATAAAGATTGGGCGAGATAAGCTTCATTCTTTGCAGTTCTGTGGTCAGATTCAGAGAAAATGAAACACAACCTCTCGGATGAATCAAATTGTTGGTGACCTTGGGGACAGAGCCCCACCAGACTATTGTATGGCAGGATTTTATTGTGGTAAATTACCTATAGCCCCACAATGCAATCCTAGATCGCCTAACATTTAGAGGAATCAAGGCCATCACCTCAACTTACCACCTGATGATGAAATTTCCTATTTCAACAAGGGTAGGCGAGGTAAGGGACGATCAAAAGTTGCTAGGCAGTGCTTCATCTCGGTCATGAGGGTTGAATATTCTTCAAAGTCTAGTGCCCATAGCAATTATAGATCGACGATGCCGAGATGGAGGCATTGACAGATAAGGTGGAACAAATTATCTTGGTGGATCCCAGAGAAACAGAAAACACTAAGCCTCTTGAAGAAGTTGCTCCAATTTCCATACATCCCGATTATCTAGATCGCCATGTTATGATCAGAACTAAGCTAACTGAGGAATTGTGGAGTGCTTTGGTGGAGTTTTTGAAGAAAAATTACGATGTCTTGTGTGGTGATCACAAGGCGAAGTTCCAGAAATAGATCCCTAGGTTGTCGTTCATAAGCTATTCACCAATCCCGACCATCCCCTTGTTCTCCATAAGAGAAGAAAGTTTGCCCCTAAACGCCTGAAAGTTATAGAAGAAGAAGTGGCTAAGCTCATCAAAGCCAATGTCATAAGAGATACCCACTGTCCGGATTGACTCGCCAACATTGTCGTCGTCCCCAAGAAGGGGGAGAAGTGGAGAGTGTGTGTTGATTTCATTGATCTCAACAAGGCCTGCCCAAAAGACAATTTTTCTTTACTGAAGATATGACCTGATTGTTGATGCAACCTCCAAACATGAACTTCTTAGCTTCATGGATGCCTTCTCCGATTATCATTAGATTAAGATGCATCCTCCTAACGTAGAGAAAAATTTTTTTATCATAAAGAGAGGGCTGTACTGTTATAAGATTATGCATTTTGGGTTAAAAAATACTGGGATGACATACCAAAGATTGGTGAATAAAATGTTCAAGGAACTGATAGAAAAAATAATGGAGGTCTACACAGATGACTGCTCATCAAGAGTCTCAAAGCTACTGACCATATCGCCAATCTGGATGAAGCGTTTGGCGTCCTGTGGAAACACCGAATGATGCTAAACCCTTCCCAATGCATCTTTGGTGTCTCCTCAGGAAAATTCCTTGGTATCCTTGTAACTAAGCATGGACTTGAGGCAATCCCCAATCAAATCCAAGCTCTCCTAGCAATGAGCTCGCCTAGACATATGCAGTTAACTGGGCGAGTAACAGCTCTTAATAGGTTTGTCTCAAAGTCAACAGCTATGTGCCTGCCATTCTTTAGGATTTTGTGAAAGAACAAAGCTTTCCAATGGACAGACGAGTCAGAAAGGTCATTCCAACAACTGAAAGAGTACCTCAGCTCATCGCCTCTGCTCACAATTCCTACCATGTACGAAGAGCTCATTGTGTACCTATTCGTCTTGCCAATAACAGCAAGGACAATGCTTATCTGAGAAGAGGACAAAGCTCAGAAACCAATATACTATGTCACCAAAGTCCTCATGGAAGCCGAGACAAGGTACTTGAAAATTGAGAAGCTCGCCTATGCACTCTTGATCGCCGCCAAGAAACCTCGCCACTATTTTCAAGCACACGCTATTGCTGTATTGACCAATCAACCTTTAAAACAAATTCTCCAACACCTGACACCGTAGGGAGACTCCTCAAGTGGTCCATTGAGCTGAGTGAGTTCCACATCAACTAAAGACCAAGGATGGTGATCAAAGCCCAAGCACTAGCCGACTTTGTAACTGAGTTCACTCATGACATCGCTCTAGAACCAGAAATGACTCCCCTTGAGGTGGAAACTCCAGAAAATCAGGAATAAGAAGATGATCTCGATAGATGGAAATTATTTGTGGATGGATCATCCAATCAGCATGGCTGTGGTGCAGGATTAGTTCTCCAACTCCATCAAGCGAGTATATGGAGTATTCCATTCCTATTGGGTTCAAAGCTACCAATAATGAAACTGAATATGAAACTCTCCTTGCCAGACTAAGAGTTGCAACAGAATTAAAGGTAGAATCCTTGGACACCTTCAGCGATTCTTAGCTTGTGGTGAACCAAGTCTAAGGGATTATCTTGCCAAAGATCTACAAATGGTATCCTACCTAGACGAGGTGAAGGCCATATCAACAAAGATCAAAGACTTTAAAATTTGCTAGATTCCCAGAGAAGAGAATAAAAAGGCTGATGCCCTCGCCAACCTCGCCTCAGCCTTTGACTTCATATTGGATAGGAGTATACATTTGAAATTCTTGCAAAACCCAAGTATTGAGATTTCCATCTATCAAACAGAAGTAAGTCCGACATGGATGGACGATATCATTGCATACCTCTGGGATGGAACATTATCGTCAGACAAGCTCCAAACTCGCCTGGTTCAATACTGAGCTGCAAAATTCTACCTTCTCCATGGAATCTTGTACAAGAGATCTTTTTTAGGGCCTCTCCTAAGATGTCCTCGACCAGAGAAAGTAGATTATGTTATGAGAGAAATTCATGAAGGCATCTGCAGAAATCACTCAGGGGCGAGGTCACTGGTCAGGAAGGCAATTTGCCAAGGATACTTCTGACCTCAAATGGAACGAGATACAGAGACATACACCAAGAAATGTGACAAGTACCAGAGGTTTGCTCTAGTAAGTCATCTCCCTCACACCGAGATGGTGCCAATGACCAGCCCATGGCCATTTGCTCAGTGGAGAATAGACATACTCGGACTTCTGCCTCAAACTCCATTGTAAAGGAAGTTCTTAATTATCTCTATAGACTAGTTCACGAAGTTGATAGAGGCAGAACCTCTCGCCAAAATCACAGAGAGGAACACTAGGAATTTTGTATGGAAGAGGATCATCTGTCGATTTGAAATTCTCAAACCATCTTGGACAATACCAAGCAATTCAACAATGATGGATTCAAAGAGTTCTGCTCGAATCTCACCATCTCCCACCATTTCTCCATGCCTAGTCATCCTTAAGCGAATGATAAATTGAAAGTCACCAACCGAACAATCCTGAGGAATCTAAAGGCGAGATTAGAAAAATCAAAGAGTGAATCCCTACGGGCGAGACGCCGTTTTCTATGGTATATGGTGAAAATAGGAATGCCGAGCTTCAGAATCTCAAATTTTGACAAGGAAAACAACGAAGCCAAGTTGAGGCTCAACCTTGATCTCCTTGATGAAAACAGGGAGCGAGCTGAGATACGCCAAGTAACTTACAAGCACCAGGTTGCCAGATACTACAACCAAATGGTGTAGCATAGATATTTTATGCCTAACTAATTAGTCTTGAGAAGGGTCACCCTGTCTACAAAGGAGTTGAGTGTTGAAAAACTCGGTCCTACCTGGGAAGGTCCCTATAAAGTTGTCAAAGTGTTTAGGCCGAGAACATGTTGGCTAGAAGACATGAATGAAAAGACACTACCTCACCCATGGAACGCCAAACACTTGAGGAAGTATTATCAGTAAATCTGCTAATTGCCATGAAAAGAAGATCGGTTGTGCAAAGTGATATCGCCTATCTTGAGATCGCTAGAATCTCCATAAATACGATTTTAATCGCTAAACTCCTTGTAATGATCGCCAAATCTTCAAGAGTAATAAAATTTCTCCAGTTTGATTTTATTTCTAGTATTCCCCATTTTAACTATCATCATTATCAAGATCGACCATTTATTACAAAATTGATCATCAGTATTGATGTTGCCAATATCAAGATTGCCCATTCATTTCAAAATGACAAGGCGTCCTGATTGCCAGAATGTGGATTGCTTGATTAATTGTTTCGCCATAGTGAGGTTTAACGTTTGCACAAGATAAAATAAAGTGAACCCACCTCATATCGCCTATTAATCAAGCTCGCCGAGTTATTTGATCGCCATAATTGAGTTTGAAGTTTGCCTTATTAAGGTGAAAGTATTTACAATATTCGCCAAGCAATTTAGTTCGCTGATTGATCAAGTTTTATTCACCAATTGCCTTATAAATGATATTGCCTCTCTTCGCTATTACCCTCGCCAAGTAGTTTGGTTCAACAAAAAGGTTATAACATGCCAATTTTACATTGCCATTTAATTAAAATTTTGATCTCCATAATTAGAGTTGATTGCCTTAATAAATTTTCCAAAACCGTTTAAGGTTTGCCAAATTTATTTTGCCAATTTTTTGAAGTTATGTTCGCCATTTTGTGATATCGCCAATACAAGCAGAAATATACCCCTCCCGTGGGACCATCCTCTACATGAGTTGTCAAATACAAAACAAGGATGATATCCATTGGACAATGCCCACAACGGTCCAAAAGAATATTATAATTTTTAAAAATACATTAACATATTTTCAAAATGAAAATAAAGTAACGGCAATCCACATGTCTCAAGATTTAGAATCAACCTAGGTACTTGAAATTTA
>BRYE01000006.1:13466397-13476397 GCA_030159115.1 Actinidia arguta var. hypoleuca | reverse complement strand
GCTCGGACCATCTCAAGCTTGAATGAGTCTGCTCAGGTGAACTAAAAGGAGGCGTCATTCCCTATGTCCTTATTTGGGATGGTGAGGGACGCCCCAAGCACGACCCCCTGCTACAAATAAGTTTCTGTGAATGCCTTAAATCAATAAAAGTATTGAGGGTTAAAAGCCGAAGATGAAAGTAGAAAAATACCAAAATGAGGATGTGGAAGAACTTGGTGACCACTTGATCCAATGAGAGTTTATCCACTTTCTCCTTGTCAGTAGGAAGGATCACCCCGGCTAGAATTTTTTCTGCCATAGAGGCACTCGCCATAATGGAGGCTCCAGACCCTAGCACGTCGCCAGGTCTGGCCGGGGTGCCCTCCCCAAGAGCTATCAACCTCATGGTCCCCCTGTTTGCCATCCTACTATATTTGGCCTTCTTAGCCTCAAGCGGCGACATGATTTCTTTTCCCTTGGAATCATTGGTTTTTCCCTTTTTATTGGGCGAGGAGTCAGGGGCTTCATCCCGAGGTTACTTTTCATGAATTACCACACCCTTGGATGAAGAGGTGGCAACCTTCTTCTCCTCCACCTTCTTGGCGAGCTTGGATAAACTAATCCTCTTCGACATAGCTACAATATAAAAACCAATATCAGTTAATGAAAGAGGTAAAGTACATAGACAAGATAATGATTGTACCATTCGATCTAAGCTAGGAAGGGAGCCTTGAGTCTTATCAGGACTCCAATTTAGAGTCAGAGCTTGAGCTTGGACTACTGGGCCTAAAACCTAAAATGGGGTCTCGAACTTTTCCCCTAACCACCTTAGCAGGGTGAGATCAGGATAACGAGGTAAAATCTTCCTCATTTCTTCCCTATTGGTTCTTAGATGTTCTACTGATTTGTCTTGGGGGCTTTCACTTTGGGGATGTTTGTCTCAGAAATGACGAGACTCAATCTCGTTGCCTGTAGAGGTAGCTGCGTTCCAAAGACTTGTTCTCAGTATTATCCCCGTCGCTCGACGACATTCCTTAGCGACCAGGGGCGAAGTACTTCCAAAATGTTTTAGATTCGAGGACTACCGGGACCTTGAAGAATCCCCCCGGCCCTATTTTTTTGAAAATCCTTTGTGACCTCTTTTCTTCAGAGTAGGTCAGAAGGGGCAGCTTATTGCAATGTTTGCTTGGAAAATGAACATTTGTTAGCATAAGGCGAGATGATGTACTTTAGAAAATTAGACTGTGGAAACAAGACTGACTTGGGGTACGCCATGATCTTGGGACCTGTGGAACTCCTTCACCTCGAGCTATGCTTGGAGAGAACTCCCAATCATCTCCCAATATGAAGAAGAATATCCTATTTCATCCTTTAACGTTACTGGAAGACCCCTTAATCACGTTTTTGCTCGGCCTCGCCTTGAAGTAAAGCCAACCTGAGAGTCTGGCTTTGAACTTTTGAATAAGCTATAAAGACACTTGAATTCTCTAAGGGACAAATGACGCCAGTAGAATCTCCATATCACTAGCACGCAGACGACACATCGCCACACATTGGGAGAAAGTTGGGCAGGACAGATGTTATAAAAGTTCAAAATTCTTCTAATAGTGGGGTGAATTGGGAGCCTCAAGTCGGCAAGGAAAGTAGTTTCATAAAAAGCTACCTCACTCGAGCGAGTAGACAATATTGTCTCGCCCTCCTCAGGGATCCTGGCTTGGATCCCGATTGGAAAGGAATAAGTTTCTCTTAGGTGATCTAAGTCGTCTTAAGTCATGACATTGATCTCATTTTAGACAGGAGAGCAAGTATTTACCCTAGGATCCTCCATGTGGTCAGAAGAATCATCTCGAGGGGGGGGGGATTCCTCAAAAGAATCCTTCCTAGGCGAGGAAGGAAATTGATTTACCCCATCGGTCATATAGGACCTTTCTCCTAAATGATCAGATACCCAGGAAGGCAGTGAATTATCCAAGTCTCCTTCTTTGGCTATACTGGACATGCACAAAATTAAAATTAATGGTGAAGATTAGCAATTAGTACTTACTGGAAAACTGAGGCAAATGAGATGGCGAGCACACGAGTACGAGGTGCACGTCGAAGCACGGTCAAGAGCTTGATAGCAAAAATAAAAGAGTACAAATGAGTGGTGGAGCCCCCTATTTATAAGAAGTATCAAGGATTGAGATCTGTTTGCACCAACGATCGAGATCATGCAACGTTTTAAGTTTAGAGGACGAAAATCGCCATTCCTGCCAAAGGCTACCACCATTCTTGCCAAAACATGTTGAAATGTCATTTCGCCATTTAATGCTCTCATCCACGTGTCCAACTGTAAAGGTGCGCCATTATTACATGCTTACATCATCAGAACTGATCTGCTTGACCTGCTACTCAAAGATCCTAAGTGTTTCACCTCAATATCTTGAGTAAGGGGGGCTCCTGATGTGGGATAAAATCTGTACCTATTAATAATCTAAGATGGAAACCTCACCCTCAGGACCACATCTCCAATGTCTGTTCTGGTCGCCAACCATATCATTATCAATTGTTCACCTCGCCTCCACCAGTGAGCTTATTATTTGATTGTTACATTGCTTACAAGCGAGGTTGACTACTTCGCCGTCCAGCAGGAAGGTTCCATCTCTTTAAAGACTCCACCTCCCTAAGCGGTCTGCCTCCATAAGACTCTTTCTCCACTATGTCGCCTATAATTGCAAATTACCCTCCAAATGGCAATTTCTTATTTTATCTCTGATATCTGCGGGATATCCTTCCATATTTATCCTTCCAAGGATCTCACCGTGATCTACTTACACGACTCTCCATTCTCCACATATATAAAGGTCATTCCCCCATCATAATAAGGTATGAAAAAACTCTTACATACTTTTGAGAGCTCTGATATTTTGTTTTGCCTAGCTTATTCTCGTTTTGATCTGATTTGCACGCCGGATGGGTTTTGAGTGGCCTCGCCTAACTGGTTACGTTTGTTCATCTACACAGGTCGTCCGGGTTATTGCCAAGATTTAATGCTGAGGTAAAAAGCAATTCTGACTGTTGGTCGCTCGTCCCATTTTTCTACCACAACAGTTTAAGTATTTTTGGCATCGTTTCGAAACGAGGCCAATCTTGATAATTCAAACCGTATATATTGTAGACTTCATTATAAAAATTAGTATTGTAAAATATTATGTTGATCAGGTATAGTTTAATATTTATTCAATACATTTTTATAACTTAATAAATGAATGACATATAAGATTATATTCATATATCTTGATATAAATTGATTTCGATCGACTATTGACTTGAATCATATCAATGCAATTTTTTTACATTATCCAAATTCTCAATAAAGCCTACCATTTAAATGTCTTGAATTATCAAAATCGGTCCCAAACGACACTCCAAATATTTAAATTGTATCGATATAGCCTATTTTTGGACTCTAGAGAAGACTAGTTCATTAATGTTTCAGTCATTTCAAACTTAGCGCAAAACTGATTAGAAATTGGTCCCACCAAAACTTGTGTCCTTGCCCAATTTGAGGGAGGAAATTGGGATCTCTCTCTCTCATCTCAACAAATGGATAAAGCCATCAATTGTTGGAAGAAAATGGATTATTAAATATATTTCTTATAACAATTTTTTTATTGAACAGTTGGTACCTCTTCGCCATAAAGAATTGTAATTTTTTGTTAGTGCCACTTTATGTTTTATAAATTTTCTATTCCTTTTTAGGTTTATAATTCAATTCATTTGTCCAATTCAAAGAGTTTGAATTCGTGTATGGGTCAAGAGAGTTGCTTGATTGTTTGGTTCGTTTGTAGTGTTGCTTTTGTTATGCGAAAAGACAGTTATATCTTGGGAGACGGACGTCCAGTGATCGTGAGCACTATAATGAGGACGCAAATATATTTTAAAGAAACTGTGTCCAACATAGGTCCCAGTCTACCATTTATTTATTCCAAATCAAGTCGTTTGTTTACTCTATAAGTTCTGATCTATAATTTTTTTTAATTTCAATTCTTGCTTTTGTTTTTTATTTTAAAAATATGATTTTGATTTACAAATGGTAAACATCTCCAATAAAATTTTCTAACATCAATTTCATGCCTAGCCATTTTAACTTGTTTTAATGTGACCCACAAGCACACTAGTATATTTACATATAAAAGTTTTTTTAAGAAGCTTATTCTGGGTTCATTTTTGTGAAGGGTAATGCTACCGTCATCGTGCGATTTACCGCATTTGTTATCGCGCAGTGACAAAACGACGTCGTTTTGGTGATAAAACACCAAAACGACGTCGTTTTGGTTTTTTAAACATGCAGTGCTTTTAGTTGAACGACGTCGTTTTGGGCCAAACGATAACAAATGAGGTAATTCGCATTTACATCACTTTGGCTTCATATATACTGTTAGAAATTCATACCTATTTATGTCCTGTTTTAAGTTAGTTTTTTGAGTTTTTTAGCTATTTTTGTTTTTGAATTTGTTCATCTTTTGTGAATTTTTTTATTATTTGATTAAAATTTATACTATTCAGACTTCTGTTGACGAGGGAAATTTAAAAATATACCAAAAAATATTTAATTTAAAATAAAAAGTTCACTAAAGGCAAAAAATACTCAACACGCTAATTTTTTTTTATCTTTAGTTGATTTTTTTTTAAATATATGAATCACTGAAAATAAAATGCTTCACATTTATAGTATTTGCTCGCTAAATTAATGCTCAATAAAGGAAAGAAAAATACTAGAGAACTTCATTTTTTCTTGAGTGTTCAGTTAGCAAAAAACTTTAAAGATTGTTATACTTAACTTTTCAAATACGATTAGTTTAATTTACTTTAATTTTATTTACCTACTAATAAGTAGCTTTTCGTCCCCTTTCCTTTCTTTTATTTTACTTTGATTTCATTTACCAATAATTTTTCAGCATCAAATTGTTGACAATTGAATAGATAATTAATTATATAAATACATATATATACGTATATATACCTAAAAAATTAATGATATTCGCAAATGACAAAAAAATGTAGGTTAACAATTTAGGCCTTATTTGGCCTAGCTTTTATTAGATCTTTTTAACTACTTTGATTCTTGAGTTTTTTTTAGTAAGCTTTTTTAATTGATTAATCAAAATTATGTACTTATCCAGTTCCTCTTGATGACAGAAGTCGAAAAATATATAAATTTTTATCTAATTTATTTTTTTTTATTAAAGACAAAAAAATTATTTTTACTCAATAAATTAATTATTTTTTTATATTTAGTGGAATTGTTTCCAATTTAAAAAAAAAATATATATTTTTTTTTTATTCAAAAAAAATTGGAAAAGTTTAGGATTTTGGTCCAATAATAAAAAAAGTTTATTAAAAATTTAAAAACTCGAGAACTAAAATAACTACAAAATCTATAAAAAAAAAAACTAGCCAAATTGGCTTTAGTGGCCGGATACCGAGTTATTTTCTCCAAGGTGTCTACCATTTCATTAATTTCTATTGTTTTTATTCCATAAAATAAAGCTACAAGTTACAACAACTTTGGGATTGATTAAATAAAACCATACGAGAAGATATAAAAATGAAGAAATTAGTAATCAAAGAACAAGAGGTTGAGACGGACCGTTTTAATCCATATAAAGTGAGAGGCCGCCGTTCAAGTTACATTAATTTTTTATGAATTTTTTACTTTTTAGACTTGGTTTGGCCGAGACTTATTTTTAGACACAATGCAATCCCTGCGTTTTTTGATTCATTTTAATAATCTGAATAGTTCATATATTGTAGACTTTGTCATAAAAATCAATACTGTAAAAAATCATGTTAATTGAATACAGATCGATATCCTTTCATTAATATTATATAACTTCATAAATAAGTGTGACACTCAGAATTATACCTATTTATCTTGATATAAATTGAGATTGATCAACCATTTATCTGCATCCGATCAACGTGATTTTTTATAATATTAAGTTCTCGATAAAATCTACAATATGAACAATTTAGATTATCAAAATAGGCTCAAAACAGGTAAAAAAATGCTTGGACTGCACCGGTGCAGTCCACACATAAGCTTGAAAAAATATAATTTATTTTGTTAAAATTAAAAAAAATTACCCTAAAGACAGAATCTAACTAATTTTTCAGGATTTTTTTTTTTGTCTTTAGTGAGTTTTTTTTAAAAATTATACTAAATTTTTATAATTTCAGATTGTTCTTTTCAAGAGAAAATTAAAAAATATACAATTTTGATGAACCAGTTAAACAAGTTAACTAAAGACAGAAAAATTCAAAAATAAAGCAACTAAAAAATCTGAAAAAAAAATCAAGTCAAACTGGGCCTTATTTTCTTGCGACAAATATATCACCAACCATTCCACAAGGACAAATTATTGAAAAAACCATTTCTTTATTTTTCAATTTTTAAAAGGGTATTAATTGTTGCATTGAAAGCCAATTGCTGTTGAGTTGGACAGCCGAACTATAAAGGCCTCTTAAATTTTTGTAGTTTTCACTTCAAAAAATGATAGTGAAAATGAATATATGAAATTTAAAAAATAAACGTCACTGGTTCTTCATTATCGAAAATATTAATTAATTGAATAATGAAGTTGAATAATATTATCTTTTCAAATATTCTGATAGGATAAAATAATAATAAAAACTAGCTAGTAATATATAACATTATTCTACCATGTTTCATGTTGACCAGTGACCACATTAACAAGAAAGAGCTTATTAATATATTAATTATACTCGTATATGTTATATAAAATATTTAAGATTATAATTTATAGTGATATTTCTTTAATTAGTTTTATATATTTGGAGTGAACTATATATATTCTTTCTCATCTACCTCTGGATTCCACAAGTTTTTAAAATGGGAATCAGTATAAAAGTAATATTGACCAAACAAGTGTGTGAGAAGTTAAAAACTACCAAACATGCTCTATGTAATTGGATCTTTAATTGTCATTATTTTTTATGACTCGGTATCGCCTCACTGGACTGACTAATTTGAGAGACCAATCTCAACATCCATAAGCGAGAGCTCATTTAAAGCCAATACAAAATCTCGTATAGACTGACCTAATACATGAATTATAGCATGAGGTGGGAGTCAACCCCCAAAACAAATGCTTTATGAAGCTCTTGATACGTGGCTAGGTGACTACTATTGCACCAAATCGTGGGGTTGTCTTTGTCATTATTTTTAATCTGTCGGAAATTAAAGTTTATAATTTATTGGGTAAATTTCATTGATCTCCCCCTGAGATTTCTAACAAATACAATCATCTCTCACGTGGTTTCAGAAACAACATTGACCTCCCTTACTTTTAAAACTAATTTAAAAATTCTCCCTATAGCTAGTTTATGTGCAAAAATAACAAGATTGCCCTTTGATTTAGAACTTTCAAAACTTTCTCAATTCACAAATTAAAATAAATACTCTCTTTTTTTTTTAAAAAAAAATAATAACAAAGTTTATATTTGAAGTATGTTTAGATTAGGAATACTTAAAATGTAAAATATTTAAATTATTTTTTTAAAAAAATTATTCATATTTTTTTAATTTTTTAATTATGTTTTTATTAGGAGTACTTAAAAAGTAAATATTTAGATTAATATTTTTTAAAAATAATTACTTATTGATAAAAAAATAAAAATAGCGTACTTTACAAATAAAAGGTATTTTAAAAAAGCGATTATTTACTTATTTTAATGTATATACTGAGAAAAAAAAGTTTTGGAAACCCTACATTTAAGGACAAGTTTGTCATTTTGCACAAAAATTAGCTATTAGAGGAATTTTGACATTAATTTTAAAAATAAGATAGTTCAGTGTTATTTCTAATACTATAATTGTCAGAAATCTCAAGAGAGGTAAGTGAAATTTATCCTTTTTTATGTGTAGAAGAAACTATATAAGAAAATTAAATCAAAGAGAGATATTTTTGGTGGTAATTGTGATCCTCCATGCTATGAAGTTATTTTTGACTGACTATCTTGATATCTAATAGGCGTGCATGAGTCAAGTCAGGCGGGTTGGGAGAAGTATTTTAACAAATCCGTCTTTGACACGTTAGCATTGTTCATACCTACAACTGATCGGCCAACCTTCAAATTCAGCAGCTTGGTTAACCTTTTTGGTTGATTTTGACTCGACAGATTCGGCAGTGTGGGTGAGTTGAAATTTGGGAGAGAAAATACTAACTTGAATCTGACTAATCACAAAATAAGAGTCTTAAGTACTTCTCATGAAACTCTATTATAGAAACGGTAAGTACAAAACTAAAACAAAGAAAATATAAATATTTTAACAAAACATAGAATAACAAATTAGGTGTAAAAGGATATAAATGGGTTGGACTGAATGAATGGCAGATTAGCTAAACTTAACACATGGTTCACTCGGCCCACTCAAAAAAATTATAATCACCCGCCCAACTTGCGGATATTGGAACGGGTTAATGGGTTTCTTGCACATCAATCTCTAGTCTGTATGTTATTATAATTAGGTGGTGAAAGTTGATAATTTTTTTTATGGAGATTAAATTGGTGAATTATATGAATAACATGATTTGAGATATGTACATGACACTACTATGAGATATATTTTCATATCATACATGATCTTACTGGATTAGATTCCAATGATTGTGCCAACTTTTCACTGGCCCCCCAAATAATAGGATTGGTAATAAAAAAAATTATAAGAAAAACTGAATTTGATCAGAATATGGATAACCAGTTGAGCCAATGGAAAAGGTCTAAACCTAATGTATTATTGTTACACTTTTTATAGCATCTAATGAATGACCCTCTAAGAGAACAAAATGCTTAAAGACATGCCCACTTACTAGTTAGTGCAAAGCTAGACGTGGATTATTCTATGGTTGAAACCAAGGTGGGGACAATTATTCCATCACCTGCAAAGGTACTTTGATCATCTAAAAAAACCATTATAATAAAGTTTTGAGTAATATGAATATGTAAATTGGAAAAAATATATAGAGTTTGTATGCAAAGTGATATTATTTCATTGAAACTTGATGAGGGGTAAAACTTTGCTTATAGAGATAATCATATCGCCAAGATGTTACCCATAATCGCTACTCAATTGTCTCGGGTCGCCTAAGATCCCTGCCCAGTTGTTCATGTCATTAATGACCGTCGCCAACACATCCAGGGCGAAATAAGCACAACCTCCATCTATTCACACTGCCACAATCTCTTACAATTAGACCACAATCTTCTCCCATGATTGAGTCTTACAATTACGCCACGATCTCCTCACTCGGTTGAGAGATGCTCCACCTATAAAAGCCGCTCTTCTACCATCAGAAAGAGAGTAAGCTCAATTGTGCTTTTGTCTAGAGCATATTATATTCAATATTCTACCTTCGCTCCTAAAAGATCTAATGTCCACTCGGGAGGGGTTATGAGCAACTTCACCTTGGCCGATAACGTTTGCTTCATTGTGCAGGTACACGAAGTCAATTTTTGAGCCATTGTGAAGGTTGATTGCCCTTCTCATATTTTGACCTCAACAAAACTAATCATGATTTTAAAACCCGATGGCCATAAAAATAGTATTCAATTATAAAAATATCACCACTGCATCATTTTGGTGAATAATTATGTAAGGATAGTATTTTTCATAAAACTTTTGGTAATTGGAAAGCTGAAACATGACAATGTGCATAATTTTAATTAAAAACATCACTGTGCATCATTTTTGGTGGATTGTACGGGTAATATTTTTCATAAAATTTTGATAACTGGGAAGATAAAACATCTCACGAAAGATGTATTTTAGTATGAAAATAACTTCTAGTATGTTGGTAGATTGGATTGGACTAGACCAATGTATTGAGTCACTTGGACTTACTTTAATTATCTAAACCATTCATAATTTATATTTTTATGCCTAGATTATCATAAAAGAAAAATTAAATTAATCTACTAATCTTAGCCTACGTGAAATTCTAAAAAAAAGGGATGA
>BRYE01000006.1:13453897-13458897 GCA_030159115.1 Actinidia arguta var. hypoleuca | reverse complement strand
ACGGTAAGCCCGCAAAATGATGCACCCCAAGGGCATGTTTGGTCGTTTTTCCCGCATCTTCAGCTTCCTATGTAAGTCTATTCACCTTATTTTGTGGTTGTTCACGTTACCCTTTTGAGAACTTTTAGAGAGAGAGTGTGTGAGACGTCAAACCACTGTTCTCTTCGGTTCCGTCACTAGCTTTTGCTTTGTCATTGATTATGAAACCAAACGGTGATCCCTTCTGTCTGTTCACCACTGTAAGTCCTTTATTGCAAATTTTCCTTTTCTTCCTTTTCTTTTGTTCGTGCGTGGTTTTTCTTTTGCCCAATCCTTGTTGGGTTTATGTTTTCTTAGTCTTCTTGCTGTGTTTACATTGTTGTGTGATTTGCTCATTTTTTTCGAATCCATTGTGGTCGCTCATCCGCCATTGATGGGTGGCTACAGTTCTTGTGTGTCCCGATTTTGATTCGGGTTGCCCCTTGACCCGTTTCCAAAATTCTAGGTTACCTCGAGGTGGCAGGGGCAGGGGGGTTCGATTACTACTCCCCCGATTTGACATACATGACTTAGTACCCTTTGGGATGATCTTTGGAGCTTGCACCTATCTTGGTTGACTCTTCCTTTAGGCAGAACGCGTGGATAGATTTCAGAGCTCGCGAGGAGCTCGGCTAACTCTATCCCATTGGCTTCACAGCCTGTGTTTGTCATGATTCTGTAGTTGAGCTCGTACTCACCGTTTACTTTTTTTGTTCAGAACATGGAGTTGAACTGGGCTCAACTGCTCGTTCATGATGACGTGGCTTTAGCTCAATTCTGTGCCGACCACAACATCCCATGTGATATTTTGATAGGTAGACCGGGCCCTAATGAAGATGCCACTTAGTGAAAGGAGAGGGCAATCGCATACCAGTCCGAACTTGGATGATCCATTAGGCCAAACTCAAATTCCCCTTGAGTCCCTTGCTGAAGAAAGTTATGGCCTTATGCTGTCTTACATTCATGCAGATATCCATAAACCTCGTTTAGACCATGCTGGCGGTGGACGTTTTGATGAAGAGGGAGCTTTGAATTCACTACCAGGGATCTACTTCACGTATACTGCATAGTTCGGCCTAAGAGAGATCCTTAGAATCCACATGTACATTGGTAACCATTACCTCCAACTCCGAAAGCCCTAATAGCCCCAAACAAGATTATTCACTGATGCCCTACATAAGGATCTAGACTTGGACGATTTTGTTTGGATTTTAGGGCATTGGGAGTTCCAAGACGATGATCCTGATTTCTTTGCATTTTTGAGATACAAGGGCTATGTCCCTATTTGGAAGAAGCTATTATGTATTTTCACTTCATTTTTTCCTCGGTTTATGAGTAACTTTGGGCTTATCTTGTTTTTGGAGATTTAATGTTATTTTTCATATTAATTTTGCAGAGGTCCCAACATTGCGCCGCAACAATCGAGATAGTGAACAAATGTCATAAGACACGAAAGGTTGCCGAGTTGCTAAATTATGATCCACTATATCGCCATATCATCCCTCACTAAGCTGACTGTTAGAGACAACCCAGGCTTCCACCTCTACACATGCACAAATAAGCTCTAAAGGGTAGGTGTTCGCTCTCAATCGAAGTCAATAACCTGAAAGACGGGACTACTGCCTAGCTTGCGCGGCTTAGGGAAAGGGTTGAAGGGCAAAACACTGGTTCCAACATATTGAGTTCTTCTAATTCATTTGATCTTAGCGACGAAGATGTAAGCGAGGGGTAGCGGGAGTAATTGAGGATGAAGAAGAGGACGCCGAGGTCAAAAAAGGCAAGGAGGTCAATCAGGGCAAAGATCAAGTACCAGCCATTGCTGCTTTAGCCTAGATTTCGGTTGCCAAGCCATTACTTATTCTTAGCTCGGCCTCTGAAACTGCTAATGACCTCGGGTTTCCCAAAGTTGCACCCGCCGTTAAAGATAATTGAACACTCCTTCAACCAAGCAGGCAACTTGGATTCCAGCTCAAAAGAAGAAGTGGACATGGTTCCTAAATTAAGGAACTTGGGTAATAAGAAAGCTGTGAGGGGCGAGATCATTCAACAAACCCCTGATCCAATTCTAGCTCTCCCCATCCCGGTGGAGGTTCAGTCGAACATCCCTTCATCCCAGCATGCTAGCAAGAGGAAGGGGAAACTCCCTATAGAAGGGTTTTCTTGTCCAAAGAAGGGGAAAAAGGTTGGTAGCTCGGCTTGACCTCTGAGTATCACTAGTGTTCCTGAGCTTTGGGCTTCAAAGTTTTCTATTCTTGATCTCGGGAAGCAGGTTACCAATGTTGATACCTCCAAGGACCATGGAACTTGCTTGGCCTTAGGGAACGCCATGATGCTCCCTTAAGATGTGGCGGACCTTGTTGCGGAGGGATCAAAAGAATTCAAAGACCTTATGATCATGTAGAGCGTTCAGGTATGTCAATCAGCTCAGTCAATTCCTGTTTATTTCCTTTTCTAACACTTAGTAGTTTTCTTGTGTTGTTTATTTTGCTTAGCCTTCACCGATCTGTGGTTAACTCTGACCGCATGAAGAAATACTTTTTCAATCTGAAGAAGGCCAACCAAAGGGCCATGCTACTTAAGTTGAATTGAAACAAGCCAAGCTTGATTTGGCTACGGCGAAGATGATTGCCATTCATACCTGCAACGAGGGTGAAGCTGCTCTTGCACAGATGAACAATGCTCTACAAAAGTTAGCCAAGATAAATAAGGTTGTTTCCAGGGAGGTGTTCAAGCGAGTATTCAATCGTGGCTACAACCGAGCTGGAGATTCATATGAGAAACAAGTAGCCAAGCTTTGTCCAAGCATATTGCAAGAAGGTTGGCTCGCCTGCTTGAAAGAGTTTGGGACACCTTCAAATCACCAAAGCCTGGACTGCCTAGTCGAGCCCTTAGATCAACCCACGATTTACTCGCCACTCATCCTACTGGGCTTTAATGAAGAAGAATATATGAATCATCCAACTGATGAGGAGGGAGTTACTGCTGTCGGGGAGGTTGGCACGACTCAGGGCATTTAGCTCGGGGGAGATGAAGGAAAAGAGGCTAGGGGAGTTGAAGGATAAGGTGTTGGTGAAGGAAACTTGAGTACCCCGTCGAAAGAGTAGTTTGTTTTAATACTTCTTTTGATTTTTGCTCATGACTGTAATATTCTTACTTTTGAACAATTATCACTTTTATGTGAACATGTTTTAAACGTGTGCAGTGCTTTACTTTCTCATATTGCTTTTGTTTTTTATGTTCGTAGCGTAGATTCCAATTTTTTTTTTGTGTGTTACTTGTGAGACAGAGTTCGGAGCTCGTATAAAGCTCGACTAACTATTTCCTAAATTTTTACTAAGTATACTTGGGCAAAACTCATGGGACATAATTCGGAGCTCACATAGAGCTCAACTAACTATTCTCTAAAATTTTTTTGCCAAGTGTACTTAGTCAATTAGCATGGGACAGAGTTCAGAGTTTGCGTAAAGCTCGGCTAGCTCTTCCCTAAATTTTGCTAAGTATACTTAGGAAAAATCCATGGGAGAGGGTTCAAAGCTCTTATAGAGCTTGGCTAACATTTTTCCAAATTTTTGCTAAGTATACTTAGGCAAAACTAGTGGGACAAAATTCGGAGCTTGTGTAGAGCTCGACTAACTATTTCTTAAATTTTTTGCTAAGTATACTTAGGCAAATCTCGCGGAATGAAGTTTAGAACTCACATAGAGCTCGTCTAACTCTTTCCTACATCTTGGAAAATATACTTAAGAAAAATCCATGGGAGAGAGTTTGGAGCTCTCATAGAGTTCGACTAACTCTTTTCAAATTTTTTGCTAAGTGTACTTGGGCAATATTCACAAGATTGAACTCGGAGCTCGCGTAGAGCTCGGCTAATTCTTCCTTAAAATTCTTGCTAGGTATACTTAGACAAACCTCGTGGGATAGAGCCCGGCACTCGCATAGAGTTCGACTAACTTTTTTCTAAAATTTTTACCAAGTATACTTAGGTAATATTTACAAGACAGAATTCAGAACTCGCATAGAGCTTATATAACTCTTTCCTAAAATTCTTTCTAAGTATACCTAGGCAAACCTCATGGAACAGAGCTCAGAGCTCGCATAGAGCTCGGCTAACTATTCCCTTAGGCAAAGCTCGTGGGAAAGAGTTCAGAGCTCGCATTTAGTTCGGTTGGCTCTTCCCTAAAATTTTTGCTACGTATATTTGTGCAAATCTCATTGGATGCACGGATGGATGGCTGCCACGTGCTCATCTATCGTTGGTTCGGGGGCGGTTGCCCGCGCGTGATACGATATGCCCTAAATACACGCTTGGGTTGCTTTCTTGCCACTTCACCTTTCTTCTTAATTGTGGTTTGTTTGCCTTCATTCTTAATTGCGGTCTGTTTTTCTTCTTTCCGACACTATAAATTCACCAGACCCCTTATTGCTTGTATCTTAGATCTTCTGGTCTTATCTGAGTATGCATATGTCTAGTCTTTTTTTAGTCTCCTCTGTCTTGTTGTTGTTGGCATTTGCCTTGAGTTTTTGATTTTGATTTGTCTTCCATTGCTAGAGTCGTGTGTTTCTGCAAGCCTGGTTATCCCCTAGGACTGAAATCATTGGACTTAAGGGGTTTTGTCCCTTAGGCCCTTATCCTGCTGAGATAGGTTTAAGGTAGTACGAGGGTCTGGGAGCTATCCCTTATAAAATAGTAAGTAGTCTTAGTAGGGCAGAGCTCGGTGCTCACAACTAGCTCGTCTACCTCTGCTTTCAAAAAGTTTAGCATAACTATCTTGGTGAGCTCGTTCTGTGATATGAAACTTCTAATCATTTTTGATATATCCAAACTTTTGTGCCCTTTGAGGATCGAATCACCATTCAAGGTAAAAGACTCTCATGTAGATGATAAACAATCTGCTACGAGCAGCAAATGTTTTGTAAGTATAGTCTTGCCAGTGTAGGATATTGCCGAATTCAACCTAGTTAGAAAATATTACCATGAAACA
>BRYE01000006.1:13396397-13398897 GCA_030159115.1 Actinidia arguta var. hypoleuca | reverse complement strand
TTCCTTTCATGCTAAGCAAGTGAAAAATTTTAAATGTTTCCCTTTTTTGTATTTTTTATCATTTTTATCCTAATCAAAAATAGCAGAAGGGTGTAGGTAAAAGTGTTTGGACCAAGCATCGCTAGCTAAATATTTTCTTTTTGGCTAAACTAGCTACTAAAACTCTCAAAATTGTTCACTCAGTCAAAATAATTCATAAATTTAACTTTGCTTCAATTTTTATTAAAAAAAAATTAGAAACTATTCATTTGGTATATACATTTTTTCCCAAAATAGAGGGACTAATATAGTTATTGTTAAAAAAATAACTAACTAAAATAAAAGATGTGGTTTTTAAGTTATAATTTAGCTCAAATTCAATAAGATGCATGCGAATGCTCTAAATAAAGTAACTACTTGACTAGTAATTTTTTTATTAAAATGAATTTACCAAAATACCTATTTTTACTCAAATATTTTCACTATATAGAAGAACATTTGGGTAAATTCACCTTATAAAAGAACAAAAAATTCGGAGAGCTTCTAAATGCAAACCAATTTAGAAGGGAGGGAGGGGTTGAACGGGGGTGGAAAAGGATGGGGATGGTTGCCAGTGGCCAAGGAAGGTGGAGGAGGATGGGAGGTTTAGTGGGTGTATACCTAGGGTTTGGAATATTGTTGGTAGGGTCAGAATGGGAATAAATGGGTTGTATTGAAACAAAATTAAAATCTTTTAATTTAAATGGTTTGTACTTAAAAATGAGTTTGTACTTTCAGCTGATACCATTTTGGTTTGCATTTAGATGCTCCAAAAAATATGGAGTATAATTGAAGAAAGGAGAGTGTAAAAATCAAAATCCTGCAATTGCAAATACAGAATCAAGCAATCACAAGTAAAATCTTTCCCGGATCATGGACACAAAATCTTTTGTGGTTATATAACTGAACCATTTATGTATAAACACCAAATAGCTTTGGTTGAAGTAATTCCCCTTTAAAATGGGCAAAATATATATAGGCTAGTAAAAGATGAAATCATTCTTTCAAAAGTTTCAAATACTTTGCACATAGTTGGTACGTAATTAGTTAGTATACAAGACTTTTATATTATTAAGTTTGTGATTTTTAACCCTAAATGAAAACTTTATTAAGAATCGCAAATTATAATAAGAAAATAAACAATGCGTATTGCGTCGTATCAAATTAAACTCTCCATAAAAAAAAGGGTAATGGTGTCTACCAGACATTCATATGCTTTATTTTTTTTGGAATATTAGGAGCATGGGAACATACAATCGAATAATCAGAATATGATAAAAAAAAAAAATCAGAATATCAAAGTACAATAGTTTGTAAACTATCAGGAATTTTTGTGGGCAATAGTTGTGGTTTCTTACCAATGTTTTGGTTGTGTGATTGGAGTACTAATTGTGTGCCCAGAGCCACCAAATAAAGTGTTGATAATTGTGGGTGTTCATTCTTATATGTCGCCGAAGAGATAGGTAGCTACAAATGATTTCATCAGAATGAATGGAGAGTGATTAGAGATTGAAGTACAGAGCTAAGTAAAGTTAAAAATAAGAGAGAAGACAGTAAAATTAGCTTCAATCTTTATGCAAACTCAACATCTTATGCAAAAATGCACTGAGTGTTGTTATTTGTACGTCATGTCGTTTGCTTGAATGCTAAGGCTCGAATGGCTTCACACCATGTGGCATCTAGACCATCAGAGGGTTGCCCATATGACCTCGTGGACCACATGGAGTGACCACAAAAGAGAATGTTATGCTTCCATGCTTTCACGAAAAAGTTATCCATGTCATCCGAAAATCATGTGGGGTGAATTTTCTCATTCAAGTTTTACCCAGGCCATAGAGAAAAACTCACGAGTGGTACGATGATTTAGCAACTCTAGTCAATACTTGGCGATCATTTGTACTTAGCCTTCAAATCACATTTCTCAATCCACCCCACTTGGCCCCATGACGCAGCCTTTTGGCCACACTATAATCGCGCACTAAGCCTTAAAGGCCATCCTCAGTCCTACCTAAACGAATGGGGCAATTCCTCGAACTGGTTTTACATGAAGGAAGGAAATCATCTAATTACATACGTCACTTTTCCTCATCGTAGGAAAGAGGACCACTACGCGGTGTTCCCACTCGACCCTAGGTCACTGGGACATGTGTTTTACATGACCTCAGCATTTTGGAGCACTGAGCGATAGCTCTGTGTTAACTAGGACCTCGTCGATAGGCTGGCATCAAAACAACACCATTCCTGTTAAATCCTATTTCAGGATTTAAGGCGAGTATATTCAACGCGCTCCTAGGGTGGATCCCCTTTCGCGCTACCTCCATTCGCCACCACATGTATTTTACTCGGCTTAGTTAGCAATCAAGTGTCATATTCCTTCTTTTAATTGGTTCATGCATTCTTTATATTTTACACACTTTACATTTCCCCCTGCACATGCGGAGTAAGAACAGGTTGCTTCAAGTGTGCATCACACTCCAACAGT
>BRYE01000006.1:13368897-13373897 GCA_030159115.1 Actinidia arguta var. hypoleuca | reverse complement strand
ACCCGATGCCACATTGCAACTTGCATGCTTTTCGTGCTTTTGTAAAGTATGCTTTTTGTTTTCTAGTTTTGTGGTGAGAGCAAATCGAGTGCAGATGAGTAGTGACGTTGAGGTGATTTTCAGTGTTTGGTGGTCTGCTCAGCCAAGTCTGCAAGATAAAAACAGTTAGGAACCGTCCGAAGCAGGTATGGGGATGACTCTCCGATGGGGTGTGGGGTGGATTTTGAAAAAGAGAAATTTGGGATTCATTTTGAGAAGAGCGTCATCAGTGTAATCACTTGTCTAGTCTCTACTTTTCCGCAATTTCCCACACAATAGATTCCGTTATAAAAATGGAGTCACCACTTAGTTTTTAAAAGTACTAAGAAATTGAATTTTTGTTTGGAAAATAGAGATTTTGGATTCAAGAGCTAAGATACGAAAGCGAAAGGAGGTAGGCATTCCCTTTAGTCCAATGAATACTGACTTCTACTAACACTTTGAGAATTTTCTTAACTTGGTCAATTAGCCTTATTCTAGTTTATTAGCCTTTATTTAGCAAATGAAAGTGATAACATGTAATAATTCGCAACTAAGTCGCCCTTTTTCAAAGAATCATCTAACTCAAACTTTATTTTAGCAAGTAGAAATAAAAAAGGAAGCCAAAATAGTAGATAAAAATAGGCTTTGAAAGCAAAAATAAATAAGAGAACTAAACAAAAATTGAAAAGGAAGAAAATAGAACTGACTGCATATTCAGAAATGACGGTCGCCATTATGAACACGAGGCGACAACTTCTTCCCAAAAAGAAAAAAAATTGGCAACTACTACTTATAAACTGGCGATCGCCATTGCAGATCTGGATAGAGAATTTTTAGAAGCAAGATTGGATGAAAAACCTTTGAAATTGATATTTTAAAAAAAATTTAAGTATTAACAGAAACTAATGATATTTTTGAAAAATAATTTTTATAAAAATTAAATGAAAAAAAAAATTTAATTTTTTTTGGAAAACGGGCAATTAGAAGCAAATATGGCAACTAATTAAAATTTAGAAAAGAGTTAAGCACCTTTTTGGTTGAAGAATCCCTCACGGTGAGCTTTAGACTTTTAAATGATCACCAAAGCTTTAAACTTCCTTCAGTTAAGCTCCATCTTTTAATATTCTGAGTTTGTGTTTTGAAAAGTAGCAAGTGTGTGTGTGTGTGTGTGTGTGTGTGTGTGTGTGAGAGAGAGAGAGAGAGAGAGAGAGAGAGAGTCCATGAGTGAATGTGAGAGTATATGAGTGTGTGTGAAGTGGTTTTGCAAGGGTTTAGTGATTTTTCTCTAATTTTCTTCCTTTTTTTTTAAAATACATTTTCTCTATTTATAAGCCAAGACTTTTGGATTCCAAACATAAAATAGCCTTTAAAATAATGAATTATGACATATTTATGATATGACACACGTACTATTGTAAATTTTAAAGAATGCTTGAGGTCCAAATATTGCAAGGAAATAACGATCACCTATCTAGAAGGGCCACCACTTTTGAATTGGCGACCGCGTCTTTTAAATAAGCAGTCTCAATGTCCCTTTTTCTCCGAATCTAAAAATTGCGCGTTCGGTCATAATATTTTAAAAATCATGTAGTTAAGTCCTTAAAAACCTTGTTTACGTCACTTTTCACCATTTAAACCCTTAAGAATGGTGGTGATTTTTGTAAAGATAATGGCTTAGTTTTTAGGATCTTTGAGAAGAATGGTGTCGAAGTCTTATTCATGTTGTCATCTTTGGGACCAAGCTAAAAGAGGCTCTAAGTCGCAGGACTATTCAAAATGAGATTTCTATAGATGGTCAAGTCAATGACCGGAGAAAGTGAAGAAGAACAGAGCAAAAGCAAACTCTTTTGATCTAAAATGTAGAGAGAATGAGAGAAATCTGTGATTACCTTTGAGAGACAAAGGTTGAGGCCTTTTATAGGATAGCATGTCACATGTTCAGACCGGCATGTTATTGTGTCAGTGAATAGGCAGCTAACACAATCATATCCCTACTGCGTAATTAATGGCTAGCCTGTCGCGTTATAGAAGATCTTGTCCAAGCGTGCAAGTGTCAGAGGAGTCTTCCGTATAAGCTACCACATTGTGCGAGCTCGATCATGACAGGTTACCGAGATTGTCTCTCGAGATCCATGTTTGAGCTCCCATCCCCAAGGTATACCATAGACGTAATTATCATGGTATAACAGTCGGGCTCCAATCACCGATGGAGCTCGACGATCACCTAGTTTGGAGTAGAATTTAGGCTGTTTATTTTATGCCCGTACACCAGCTATTATGGGATTTTTTTTTGTCTTCAGGTAGAATGTTTTTAAAGCTCTATTTGAATCAAGAAAATAAGGGACAAAAAACTGTTGGATTCTTTAATTCTTCTATTTTCCTTCACCTAATTCTTAATCCAAACAAACCCTAAAACTTAGAAAATGATATCATGAGAAAATTATAAAGTAAAGAAAAGAAGAACAAAAGAACAAAAGAAAATGACCAAAAGCTAAAAAGAATTTATTAAAAACAGAAAAATTCAAGCATTATTGAAAATTAAAGTATATATTATTTATGCATTTACAAAATTATATAAGTGTCCATTCTATTTATTTTTTTAAAATTTTCAAAAGAATTCATCCTTAAAGTTTTAAAAAATCATAGAAGTTTAGTTTTTTTTATTATAAATGAATATGTAATCAAACATAAGGCTTCTTTTTCGATGGGACCGTTAACATTAGGCTTTTGTTATGTTTAATTTGTGATAAATCTAAAGATATATTAATTTGGGATAGTGGATTACCTAATATGAAGGAGGAAATCGAAGATAGACACTTGTATTGGCGCATTGGAGGTTGACAGAGGTTCCTAGGCAGTGCCTATGGCTAAGCCAAACTACAAGACAATAACAGTGAGAAAGGCCGTCGGAACTGTCCCAGAATGACTCTCCAACGATCAAGTAAGATGACCGGAGGACGGAGGTAGCAAGTGAATATAGTGAGAGAGATATAGTTTTTGCTTTGAATGACTTAGATTGCATACATTTGAGAGAACAAGGGTTGGCCTTACATAACATAGTTCGGTGCATGCCTAGATGCACCACAAGTAGTGTCACGGACAGACTGCAACTTGACACGTGCCTTAACGCGCTGACTACTATGTCAATGAGTGGGCAGCTGACCCAATCATGTCCCTAGGGCCTCATTAGTAGCTAGTTATCATGTTATCGACGTCTCGATCAAGGCTTGAGTGCTGTAAGAGAAAATCTCATCATACAAGTTACCTTATGTCCCCTGATATGCCACGAGATTGCCGTCAACCGTTGTCCCTCGACCAAACTTTGGCACGGCTATTCTACCGAGCTTGTTATAGAGTAACAACTCGGCAGTAATGTTTCCCTTAGCTCAGCCATAGCTAATGATTGGTAGTATCTCGATTGACCTCCGGCGCAGAGACCCCCCGAGCTTGCTACATAGCGATAGCTTGACAGCGGTGCATACCCTAACAAGGTCGAAACTTGTAGTTGTGTATTTATCTCCTTATAATAAAAAAATGAGAAAAAAAGTTTATAATCATGATTAATTGATATGTCCCTCCTAACTCAATAACATAACTACATCACTGCCCAACAGCAACATGGGAAATAGGGCAAACGCCCAAAACTCTCATCTCAAGTCTCTCGAAAATTAAAATTCTTCATTTTATCGAAAACTCAGCTATTTAAATTGCAAGTTAGCGTCTATTGCAATTATCAATACATTATAGAGTTTAACTTATTAATAAAAAAAAAAATACAATTAACAATATATATTATTTTATTTCTATATATATTAAGATGGTTTAAGAACTATTCCGTTCTTAAATACTTAATCAGCCCTCGCTCTCGCTTCATGTTTTGATAACTTAGGGCCAAAGCAACCAACTATAGATACGAATGAAGACAACACTATTTTTCGGCGCAAACACAATCAACGTTGTCCGTAGTTGCAAGCAATCACTTTACAAGTGTGACGTAGCTCAATTGTGCCCAATAGCTTTGCTTGGTCTCACACTTGTTATCAAGTGCATAAATTGGACGCATACGTGTCAAATCAATTCAAAGGTTCTTATTTTGCCACGTGTCAAGTCAATAAATTGAACACGTATCAAATCTAGAAAATCAAATTTCTTCTAATTAACCACTATATATATCTTTTATTTTCTTGAATAAAAATGAAAGGAACAATGATATCATGTGCCTTGTAATTCATTATAATATCCAAGAGATATTTTAAGGTTACATCAACCTTCAAAGAAATTACAAAACAAAACTTTAAAATTTGACGTCGATAACAAATTAAATCATATAATTTTATTATAATTAATTGAATTCTAGAGTTTTTATCAGGTGACAATTAAATATCTACTTGGGAATAAGATCTAATTAGATTGATTAGACCTTTAAAAGAGAAGATCATCGAACGACGTCGTTTTTTAAAGTTTTTGGCAGGGATTATTTGGTTACGTCAACTAGTGTTGTGCATGGGTCGAGTTGTATTAGTTTTGTAACAGGTCCAGAACTGACCCGACCTTAATCAGTTCTCTATTTTTTGACTCAAAATCGACCCGATCGTCCAAACGAACCCGAGCGAGATCGGTTCAGTTCGATTCTCGGGTCTATATCTATCGGGTTGGGTCAGGTCTGGTTGGGTCTGTCGGTTTATTTATAGTTTTGAAAAAAAAAATAAGATGGCACTAAAAAATAAATATAACCCCTACACAATAATACATTGTTTAAAATAATACAAACTAACATCTAACACACAAAAGTCTCTAATGAGTGCACTGTATGACTATATGATCGGGTTTAGATTTCGATTACCGGGTTGGGTTGGGTATGATCTCGGTCCAAAAATAGTATAGACACGAGAATCGAATCAAAGCTTACGGGTCTACAATTTTTAGTCCGAGAACCTAACCATGAGTATGTTGGTTCGGGTCTCTCGAGTCTTTTTTGC
>BRYE01000006.1:13311397-13318897 GCA_030159115.1 Actinidia arguta var. hypoleuca | reverse complement strand
CAGAGTAAAAGGCAAGGAAATCAAAAGAAGAGGAAGATTGCCTTACTGAGATAATTGACCACCAAGGCAGCAAGATGAATCAACCACCCAAAAGATCAAAGATTAAGACGTTCGTATTGACGCCATCAATACAGGTGCGAGTGCCCCATGATTGTGGATGTTTTGATCAAACAAACTAAACCTCTATTTATAGAAAGGGTAATGAAGGCCAAAGTCTCCTCTAAATTCAAATTGCCTACTCAGCTCGGGGTTTGAAGGGAAGACGGATCTTATGGACCATCTAGATTCATACAAAAGCCAGATGACACTCCAAGGATATTCTGACAAAGTAATGTGTAAAACCTTTTCTACTACCTTAAAGGAGTTGACGAGGTCATGGTTCAAAAAGCTATCTCCAAGAACCATTGACTCGTTTGACAACCTGAGCAGGCTATTCATCGCCAATTTCATAAGTTGTCGGGTCACGCAAAAAAATGTCTCTCACCTCTTCATAGTTCACTAGAAAGAGATAGAAAGCTTGAAAGACTATGTGAAGCAATTTAACCAGGCTGTTATAAAAGTGAAAGATCCCAGTGACAAAGTGGTGGTAATGGCCATGATGGAGGGACTTCGCCCAGGACCATTGTTTGATTCTCTCTCAAAGAACGTCCTTGAAACCTTGTCAACTCTCCAAAACAAGGCTGACAAGTACATTGTCGCGGAGGAGTTAGCCGAGGCTAAACAAAGAAGGTGAGCAAGGGATGACACCAAGAAAATGGACTACAGGGACAAGGCAAGGAACAAGAGGCCAGACCAAGATTCGAGGCGACGAACCAATGATAGGCATTCTCGTACTCCACCTCGCCGCCATGAGTTGATATTGCCCCCTCTCAACACTCCCATCGCCCAGGTGCTCATAGAGATCAAGAACGAGGAATTCATCAAGTGACCTAAAAATATCAAGACCGATCCTAAAAAATGGAAAAAGAATAAATATTGTGAGTTCCACTGAGATCACGGGCATAACACTGAAGAATATTTTCAATTAAAAGAATAGATAGCTGACCTTATCAAGAAGGGGTATTTGAGAAAGTATGTTTAAGATTGCCCACATCCCAGCTCACTAGAAAGAAGATATGGTGACAACAGATCAACCACGGGGGACATACAGGTGATCCACGAAGGTTTTGGATTAGGAGAATGTTCAAGCTCATCTAAAAAAAGACACGCCAGGAGCGTTAGTGGGTGAGAAGAGGAAGAAGTCTATAATCTTTCCTCGCCTGTAGCTGGAGGTCACTTGCCTATAACCTTCACCAATGATGACTTGAGGGGTTTGCACCTCCCTCATGACGTTGCTTTGGTCGTTTCTTCCGTCATAGCCAATTTCAACATGTGAAGGATACTAGTCGACAACGGAAGTTTGGCAGACATCTTGTTCATCTCAGCATTTGACAAGATAAAAATTGGGTTAGATAAGCTGTATCTATTTCACACTCTTCTAGTTTGATTTGGAGGAAACACAATGCACCCCCTTGGCTGGATCAAGTTGCTAGTGACCTTGGGAACAGAGTTCCACCAGACCACTGTATGACAAGATTTCATTGTGGTGGATTGCCCTTCGCCCTATAATGCGATCCTAGGTTGCCTAACTCTAAGAGGAATAAGGGCGATCACCTCAACCTATCACTTGAAGATGAAATTCCCCACTTCAATTGGGATAGGTGAGGTTAAAGGCAATCAGAAAGTGGCCAGACAATGCTTCATCTCATCCATGAAGATTGAATCTCCTCCCAAACCAAGCAACCAATAGCAATTACAGATAGCCGATGACGAGATAGAGGCATTGAGAGACGAGATGAAATAAATTACCCTAGTAGACCCCAGAGAGTTGGAGAACACTAAGCCTTTGAAAGAAGTTACTCTGGTTTTTATTCATCTAGATCGCCACATTATGATTAGGACATAGTTGACTAAAGAATTACGGAGTGCTATGCTAGAATTTGAAAAGGAATTATGATGTCTTTGCATGGTCATAAGACGACATCTCAGGAATAGATCCTCAAGTCGCCACTTATAGACTATTCACCAACCCTGACTATCCTCCAATTCGCTAGAAAAGAAAGAAATTTGCCCTAGAGTGACTGAAAGTCATAGAAGAAGAGGTAGCAAAACTCATCAAAGCTAATGTCATTAAACAGTCCCATTATCCAGATTGGCTCATTAACGTCGTCGCCCCAAAAAAGGGGAAAAGTGGAGAGTATGTGTTGACTTCACCAACCTCAACAAGACATATCCAAAAAAAAGTTTTTCTTTGCCAAAAATTGACCTGATAGTTGATGCCACCTCCAAACATGAGCTCCTCAGCATTATAGACGCTTTCTATGGATATTACCAAATCAAGATGCATCCGTACGACATGGAAAAAACTTTTTTTATTATCGAGAGAGGGCTATACTCTACAAAGTTATGCCGTTTGGTTTGAAAAATGCGAGGGCGACGTACTAGAGACTAGTGAACAAAATAATGCGTCTGGTCACCGAGTACGAGATCGCCTAACCAATGTGGCATCGCCAGTCTTATGATCGTCAAAATCTCCATTTGTATGGTTAATCAAAATTATGTCATGATCGCCTTTCTTTATAGTTAATTAATAAAATTTCTCCGTTGATTTTATTGCCAAAAATTTATGTCGCCATTCCTTTAAAGCACCAGTTCCGTTGTCGTCAATATAAAGAACGCCCATTCACTACGATATGATAAGGCATCTTGATCACCATTGTGGATGTTGTCATTTTCAAGAACGCTCATTCATTATGATATGACAAGGCGTATTGATCGCCATTGGGGATGTTGTCTTTTTCAAGAACGCCAATTCATTATGATATGATAAGGTGTCGTGATCGCCATTGGGGGATGTCACTATTTTCAAGAACACTCATTTATTACGATATGATAAGACATCTTGATCGCCATTGTGGATGTTACTATTATCAAGAACACCCATTCATTGCAAAATGATAAGGCATCTTGATCGATATTGTGGACATCGCTTGAATATTTAGCCATGATGAGATTTAAATTTTGCATAAGGTAAAGCAAATTTATATCGCTTATTAATCATGTTCGCCGTAATTAAGTTTGAAGTTTGCCTTATTAATATTCGCCAAGTCAAGTGAATTAGCATCTACCTTATTAAGATATATGAAATTAATATACACCAATTTATTATGATCGCCAAATCTATTTGCCAGTGATTAAACTCGCCAAACTTCAAATCATATTCGCCAATGCAAATAGAAAATGAACTATAAAGATCATACAACGCATAAAAAAAGTATTCATTGAAAATTGAGAAATATTACAGATCGCGATTACAAGAAGGAGAAATGTTATTATTTTACAAGAATTCAAGGAGAAAGGGGGTTGGTATTCTCTTCGCCTTTCTCTTGCTCTTCCTCCTTGTCTCCCTCCTTATCCTCGCCCACTTCTTCTTTCTCCAACATGTTGTAGTCCATACCCATGCCGTTGAGGTCAATGCCGAGGTTGAGATGATGATGAGCTAGTTGCCTTTTGTAAAAATCGAAATCCTCGCCAAAGTACTTGGAAACAACGTTTTCTACTTCCTCTTCGTAATCTTTCATGGATCTAAAGTCCTCAATAATCCTCTTCTGGGCAAGGGCTTCATTTTTCTTCATCCCAGCCACCTCTGCCTCCAACCTTGCCACTTCCTTGGACTTTTCCTTCAGCTCTTCCGCTATCCTCTTGTCCTGCTCACTAAACTCAATTAAAATTTCGTCCAGCTCTGAACCTCATTTTTGAGCTTGACCCATCTTGAGCTCGGTTGAGTCTGCCTAGGCGAATTGAAAAGTGGTGTCGTTCCCTAAGTCCCTATTGCGGACAACGAGGGATGACCCGAGCACGATCCCCTGTTACAAATGAGTTTCCATGACTACCTTGATTACAAATATATAAAAATTAAAATTGAGGATAAAAATAAACAAATACCTGGCCGAGAATGTGGAGGAACTTGGTAACCACTTGATCCAAGAAGAGTTTATCCACTTTCTCCTTATTGGTAGGGAGGATCACTCTAGTCGGAGTTTTTTAGCCACAGAGGCACTCGCCATCATAAAAGCTCTGGGCCCCAACAAATGGCCCGATGCGGCCGAGGTGCTCTCTTTGGGAGCAACTAGACGGGTCGATCCTTTGCTCGCCCCCTTGGTAGACCTATTTTTATCCTCTGGTGGTGGCATGGTTTCTTTTCCTTTGGAGTCATCAGCTTTGCCCTTTTTGACGGGTTTGGAATCAAGAGCTTCTTCCCGATGCTATTTTTTTCGTATCACTACGCCCTTAGTGGACGAGGTGGCAGCCTTTGAACCTTCCTTGTCTTTCTTCTCCTCCACTTTCTTGGTGAGCTTTACCAGACTGATGCTCTTCGACATAGCTACAAGATTAAAACCGTCATCAAATGCAAGTAGACAAAACACTTAAAAGAGATAAAGATTATACCATCCGATCTAAGCTCGAGAGGCAACCCAAAGTCTGACCGGGACTCCGATTTAGAGTCCGAGCTTGAGCTCGGACTACTGGGTGCCAAACCTAACATGGGATGTTGGACTCCTCCCCCTAGCCACCTTAGTAGAGTAAGATCATGGAGGTGAGGTAAAACCCTCCTCATCTCCTTCCTGATGGTCCCTATATATTCCGCCAGGGATGTACATCTCGAAAGTGGCGAGACTCACCCTCCTCGTCCGAAGCAGCAATTGTGCCATCCCCAGACTTATCGTTCTCACCATCACTAGAGGACATCTCAGCACAACCACGGGCGAAGAACCAATGAAATGTTCTGGAGTCGAGAACAACTAGAACTTCAAAATATCCACCCGATCTTATTTTCTTGAAGACCCTCTATGACCTCTGATCTTCGGTATCAGTCAAGGTGGGCAGTTTATTACAACGTTTACCTAGAGAAAGAAAGATGTTTGTTAACTTATGGCGAGATAATATACTTAGAAAAATATAATAATATGGAAACAAGGTTGACCTGGAGTACCCAATGACCTTGAGACCCGTAGAGCTTCACTCGGAGTCATGCTCGGAAAGAACTCCCAGTCATCTCCCGAGACGAAACAAAAATCTATTCTTCCACCCTTTAACATTACTAAGAGATCCCTTAATCAAGTTCTTGCCCAGCCTTTCTTTGAAGTAAAGTCACCCCGAGTCTAGCTTTGGACTTTTGAATAATGTGTAAAGGCATCTAAATTCATTAAGGGACATATAACGTTCAAGTATCGCCATATCGCGAATACGCAGACAACACATCACCATGCATTAGGAGAAAGTTGGGTAGGACAAATGTTGTAAAAATTTAATATTCTCCTGATAGTGGGATGAATTGAGAACTTGAGGCCGGTAGAGAAGGCAACCTCGTAGAAATCTACCTCACCCGGGCGAGTAGGCAAGATAGTCTTGCCGTCATCAAGGATCCTAGCCTAGACCTCGGCCGGGAAGGAATACGTCGTCCTTAGATGGTCCGAGTCGCCTCGAGTCATGACACTTGTTATATTTTCAAGGGGAGAATGAGTAACCGTCCCATGGTCCTCGTGGTCTAGGGAATCATCCCGAGGAGGGGATACCTCGTGGGGATCTACCCTAGAAGGATTTTCCCCCTGGCGAGGAGAGAATCTGATTTACCTCGTCAACCATGTATGATGATCTTTCTCCCAAATGTTCGGATATCCAAGATGGTAAGAAATCTTCTTGGTTTTATAAATCTCCTACCTTGGACCTACTGGACATGCAATTAGAAATTGGATAAGAAGTTGGTAGAAAATACTTATTGGACAGATGAAGGATTGTTTGCGAGCTAGATAGGGCGAGGTAAACGACAAAGCGAGAGCAGCAGTTCGACAGCACAAGCAAAAGAGTACAAATGAAAGAAGGGACCCCCTATTTATAAGAAGTATCGAGGGTTGAGATTTGTCTGCATCAATTGTTCAAATTGCGCGACATTTCAAGTTTCGAGGATAAAAACCGTCACTCTTGCCAGAAGCCTCCACCACTCCCGCCAGAAGCCTCCGTCACTCCCGCCAAAATGTGCCAAAACTTCATTCCTCCATTGATGCACTTTGCCACATGTTGGTCAACGGATGCGCATAATCATTATTCGCCCACTTCATCAGGAGGCAATCACTTCATTTGTTACTTGGCATCTCGAGTAGGGGGTTACTGATGTGGGATAAAATATTCACTCATTAAGGTAACCGTGTTGCCCTGATCACCTCGCCATTAGTTTCTTAACTCGTCGATATACCGTGGACATATTGATTTTCACATCGCCCGTGGGCGACGTTGGCTACCTCGCCAGATCATAGACCTTCTCTATAACGACTCCGCCTACACAAGACTCCTTCCCCACTATGTCACATATAATTGCATATTGTTCGTCATATGGCATTCTTTTATTATCACTCTGATATCTCCGGGATCTCCTTTCATACTTATCCATCCTAGGATTATTCTGTGCTTTCCTTATACGACTCTCCATTCTCCAACTATATAAAAGTCGCTCTCCCATCAAAAAAAGATACAATTTAATCCTTGCATACACGTACAGATAGCTCTACTTTCACACTGTTTATCTTATTCTCACCTTGGTCTAATTCGCACGCCAGAGGGTTTTGAGCGGCCTTGCCTCGGCCGATCTCGTTTGTTCGTCTACGCAGGTCACTCGAGTTATTGTCAAGGTCTAGAACCGAGGTGAAAGAACAATTCAGACTGTTGATTGCACGCCTCAATTTTCTACCACAATTAAAATAAATTTATTTTTTATATTTAAAATAAAATTTTCTTGCATAGCACGGATTTGACTACTAGTATATTTCTTATATAGAATGATATGATAGATTGGTGTCTAATCATTTTAAATTAAAAAACTATTTAAAGAGAGTATTATTTTAAAATTATGATGTGAGAAAAATTATGAAAAACCTGAAAAAAAAGTATTTAATCCTACACCTATATCCATTGTAAAATAAACAAGTGCATATTTAGATTTCATAGGATTAGTTATCCGACTGGATTTGTTATCCAACATTAAATCTGACTGAATTTCTAATCCGTTAAATTTAATTTCCAAAACAAACATGGCCTAAGTGTCGTGATTACTAAATGGCGCTCACATTCTAATATAATTTTCTCTTTTCATAAAAGCCCTAATACAATCAAGATGATCAACCATGTGAACTCGCCTTTGAAGTTTGAAAAATTAAACAATTAAACTTATAATAGTTTTTTCCGATCCATAAAACTAATATAAATTTACATATAAAAAGTTGCAATTCACAAGGAAGATACTTAAATTCAGATCTCATATCCATATTTTGGCGACCTATTTTGTTGTAAGCAGTGGTGGACATAGGGGGCAGGGCCGAGGCCCCCAAACATTTAAAAAAAAAATTAATTTTTAATTTTTTTATATTTTTTTATTAATTTTGACTATTTTGTTATTGAATTTTTAAA
>BRYE01000006.1:13303897-13306397 GCA_030159115.1 Actinidia arguta var. hypoleuca | reverse complement strand
GGATTATTCCCTTGTGTGATAAATGCCCTTGGAGACTTGTATTTAATGGCTTGAGTGAAGAGTGTACCGTTGGTGGTAGTTGGGAGGCCATTAATGCTGTATCAGATATCTCTGCGTTTGAAAATCTTCCCGTTGGGTGTCGACACTTCTTCATGGTGTTGACACTTCAACTCTTCTGTTTTTGCCTTAAAACTGTCTCCAGGTGTTGATCTTGGTGTCGGCACTTCTCGTCAGAAAATCTATTTTTGGTTACTGACTTTTGGTGCTGATGCAGGTGTCGACACTACTTGCTTTTAGTTTACACACTGTCATTTGGTGCTGATGATGGTGTCGACACTTCTCTTCTTCAGGGCTCTATTTTCAGCCACTGACATTTGGTGTCGATCCTGGTGTCGACACTTTCCTTCAAAAACTTCTGAAATTTGAACACTGACGTTTGGTGTCGATCCTAGTGTCGACACTTGGTCTTCAAAATATCTTTAGTGAGTAGCTACTGACATTTGGTATCGATACATGGTGTCGACACTTTGTCTTCAGAAAGTTTACTGACATTTGGTGTCGATTCAGGTGTCGACACTTTGTCTTCAAAAGTCTTCAGTGAGTAGCTACTGACATTTAGTGTTGATACATGGTGTCGACACTTTGCCTTCAAAAAGTCTACTGACATTTGGTGTCGATACATGGTGTCGACACTTCTTCCTTCAGATTCTGATTTTTGGCTACTGACTTTTGGTGTCGACACTTGTACTCCGGGTGTCGACACTTACATCCAGAATGCTTTCCATCGATTCTTTGATGATCCAAGCGTTGAGTTGGTTTTATTTCTTTATGAAATCATTCCATGGATTTACATGGTCTCTGTTTACTTTTATCAAATCCAGATTGATGAGTTATCTTGATCTTTCACCGATTTGATCATTTTGGCTTTTGGGCTCAAGGTGTCGATACATTAAATAAGGTGTCGACACTTTCTGTTGGAAAGTGTTTAAGAGGCTTTCATTGATCAGTTGAATTGTAGGTCGCTATGTTTCTTTGCTGCACGCTTAGTAAACATGTTAAACACTAATAAATGATTTTATTATCATCGAAATCGAAGCTTGATTCAACAATCTCCCCCTTTTGATGATGACAAAACATGAACGCGAAGATTATGCATAACAAAACATGAACGCGAAGGTTTGTGCATATTTGCATTGTACTCATTGTACTCACCATGTATTTGTACTCACCATGTATTGCTTCTCTTCTCCTTTCTTATCTCCCCCTTTCTTTTGTAATATTTGCACGTTCTTTCTCCCCCTTTTTTGTCAATTCATCGAAAAGGGTAGCTTACAATGACTCATATGAGGGACAAATTATAACTTATATCATTCACGCCCATTTATCTAACAAGATATCATCAATTAACACAAGCATATGCACTGAGATATCATTCATGCCCATCTATAAGTTCAATCATTCTATTTTCATTTTATAATGCATAAACCATAAACATAAACTATTGACTAGCAATTTTAGATCTTAGACCATTAGCCATAATCCATAAGCAATAAACATAAACTATGAACTGGCAATTATAGATCATAACTCCATAAGCCATAAGACATAATCCATTGTTCTCCAATCATATCATATGCCATAAACATTTAGAGGTTGAACCATCGGCCATACATATTGTTCAAAACAAAACAAATCGTTAGAGAATCAGAATTCATGCACATTCGATTACATAACACATTTTCTTAAAACAAGACACAGAGATCTACGGAGAGGGTGAGGTGGACGACGCGTTGTGGATAGGTGTGGAGGGGGCTGGAGATGGAGATGGAGATGGAGATAGTTCTAAAGCCGTTTCTGGAGTGTTTTTGAACTTTGATCGCAGTTCCCAATTTCGGGTACTGTAACGTCGTTGTGTAGTGCGTGAGATGAGTGGAGCAGCATCCGAATCAGTCTCAGAGGAGTCACCAAGATCTGCATTGCTGCCATCTTTCTTTTCTTTCTCTTTTTCTACTTCCTCATCTTCCTTCTCCTCTTCTTTGCTTTCTTCCCCTTCTTCATTCTTGTTTTCTTCCCCTTCGTCCGAGCTATCACTCTCTACGAATGGTTTCTTTATTTTGCTCACCAAATTTAACAGATTTCGAAGTTTCTTTTCACAAACAACCAGTCGAAATGTCATATTGTCGACCTTCGTATGCAATAGTGTTATCGATTCAGTCATTTGGATCATGAATGAATGCATTTCACTTTCAAAACCTCCCTCTTCGCTGGTTTCTTCTCCTCTCATTTTTTCTTTCCCCTTCGAGCTACTCCCCGTCTCGATTCTCTTAGTTGATTTTGGAACCCACTTATTTCCAATCAGCTCATATCCCATGCGCTTTAAAGTTTTCTCATTGTATTCATCACTTACAGCCTTTGGGGTTCTTATTGTTTCATCGTCCAAATCAACTCGTAGATATTTAAAAATTCGTGTTAGAAGCATTCCATAAGGTAAGCTCACCTT
>BRYE01000006.1:13293897-13296397 GCA_030159115.1 Actinidia arguta var. hypoleuca | reverse complement strand
GAGTTGGTTTTATTTTTTTATGAAATCATTCCATGGATTTACATGGTCTCTGTTTACTTTTATCAAATTCAGATTGATGAGCTATCTTGGTCTTTCACCGATTTGATCATTTTGGCTTCTGGGCTCAAGGTGTCGACACATTAAATAAGGTGTCGACACTTTCTGTTGGAAAGTGTTTAAGAGGCTTTCATTGATCAGTTAAATTATAGGTCGCTATGTTTCTTTACTGCAAGCTCAGTAAACATGTTAAACACTAATAAATGGTTTTGTTATCATCGAAATTGAGGCTTGATTCAACAGATATTACTAATCCAAGATGATTAGGATTCGATTGCTAATTCAATTAAATTGAAATCTGTTATAAAATATGGCCTCGGGACATTTTTGATAATCTTTGAAGTTCTTTTACGCCATGTTTAATAATATATTTCATTTTAATGACATTAGTAATCCAATCACAATCTCCTTTTATTAATAGTCTCATGGGATTTGATTAATAGTCCTTTAGAATTTTCAATCCTTCATTTTTTAAGGATTAACAGTCCCAATAAATTTTAGTTCAGATTTTAATTTTTGCACTAAAAAATAATTAAAGTAGGCCCCAAATAATTAATAGTCCAATTTCATCCTCAAAATTTATTACCAAACGCACCCTTAGATTGTATGGCCATGCTTAATAACAGATTTTAATTTTAGTGGATTGCTAATCCAATCCCAATCCCTTTTGGTTGTGTTGGTTGGATGGAATAGAATTTCCACTCCATTGGAATAATCATTCCTGATTGATAAAAAAATAATAGAATAATCATTTCAATTTGAATGATCATTCACTAACATATAGAAATGGTCATTATTATAGAGTAATAAAAGAATGCTCATTCCATTCTATTCGTTACAAAATAAGAATAAATATTTATAAATCACCCTATTCCAATTTCATTCTTTACAAAATTCATGACATCCAACCAATCACATCATTAGATTATTAGTCTTATGGGATTGGATAGTAATATTAACCTCCTATGGGATTCTTAGTCCTCTATTTTTTGGTCCAATGAACTATTAGTTTAGAGTTTAATTTTTGAATTAGAACATGATTAAAGATGACGTCGCAGGTTTAATAGTCCAATCCCACCATCAAAATATGTTATCAAACATAGCCTAATTGAATTAAAAATTTAAGGAGAGATTCATATAGGGAAAAGAAAAGTAAGAAAAAAAAAAATTAAGGCTATGTGGTAAGATTTCTAATTACTTTGTTTTTTGAGTTTTTTTTCCTTTAGAAAAATAATTTTACTATTTGTTCAACATTATACATTTTCTTGGTTCCTCTTGACGAGATGAGTCTAAAAAAAAAAAATCATCTAATTTGGTAAGATCACTAAAGGCGAAAAAATTATTTTTAGATTTTTTTGGGATAAAAATATTATTTTCGAATTTAATGAACTTTTTTTCAAATTATATAAAATTTTCTACATCTTTGAAATCCTTAAGTCAAGAAAACCCTCCCAAAATATAAAATTTTAAACAAACTGTAATAAAAATTGATGAAAAAAAATTTGAAAACTAAAGCACATAACCCCTCCCCTTACCCCCCCCAATTTTTTTTTACCCAAATGAGGCATAAATCTAAAGGTCTGTATCCATTGACTTTTTCCTTTCATCTTAAACCCAAACACACTTTACGATTAAGATTGTACAAAAGAGCATCAGAAATAATCAAAATAAGAATCCAAACAGGGTTTGGTTCCATTAACGAGATCCTTCATAAAAACAAGATAAAAACATTTCATATACTTCTCAATACACCCACATCTGTGACATTTTACATTGCTCTAACTGGATAGGTGTACAGATAAATTCTTAAGATCCATTTAGAATCACCGATGCAAGCAAAACTAAGAGCACGTGAATTAACATTTGGGCCGGGTCATGGGCATGGTCCTGGTCAGGGACAGATTTACCTTTGGGCAAGTGTCATTTGACTCTACTGGAAAAACAAAATCCACTTTTAATCTATTAAAAAAATTACACTTTTATTTCAATAGAAAAAATACACTATTTTGACTCAATTAAAAAAAATATTATATTATTATTTTATAATTTTAACTCTATTGAACTATTCTCCTGACTATGCTCTTAATCCTAGTTCTCCATATAACCCGTCAAGCCCAGAACAATTTTTTAAAGTGCCTGGATTGATTTACGACCACACAGCTGGACCGGTCAAGCCCAGGCAATTATGAAGAGAACTTACGGCTGAGTTCTATTTTCGAAACGAATCGCACAACAAAGAATTTGAATTTTTGTGGTGCACCCACCACCCACCACCACTTGTCTCTCTCTCTCTCTCTGGTGTCCAGGCCAAGTCACTTGATGGGTATAGCGATTTTGCGAAGCCACTTGGCAATAAGTCATCGACAGCCCCATATGGCCCAACACATGAGACCACATGGAAGTGGGCCTGGCTTATATTTCCATCTAATTATTGGACTCGACC
>BRYE01000006.1:13283897-13288897 GCA_030159115.1 Actinidia arguta var. hypoleuca | reverse complement strand
TTGGTGAGGGCAGGCCTGCTATAGAAACTATTCTTTTTCATGGTTAAATACATACTAGAAAAAAAAAAAAATCAAATAAAAAAACTAACAGCCAGTGCTAAGGGTGTGTTTGGAAAGTGTAGAAAGACATAGGAAGAGAAAGTTATTAATTACGAAAGGAATTTTAGAGAAAGTGGTTATTTTCTTTTATTTGACTTTGTAAAACAAAAAAACAAAAACAAAAAGAAGAAAAAGATCAGGAAAATAACTTTTCGTTATTTGATTTTGGGGAGAAGACGAAAGAAAATAAAAAGATAAACTAATGACTAAAAAAACACATAAAAGAAGAAAAATGAAGGAAAGTGTGAAGAAAATAAATTTTTACTTATTTTCTCTTGAATTATGCTAACAAATCACTCAACTTTTTCTGCCAACCAAAAAGGCTTAAAGTCACTGTAAAGCTAATTAGCCAAATAACTTGTGTTTGGATTAAGTATTTAGTAGAGAAAAAAAAATAGAAAAGAAAAAATTGATGGATCCAGTGGGTCAGATTTAATTTTTTCTCCCTACTTTCCGTTTCATTAACAAATCTCTCCTTATGATCATTCATCCAATTACAACCCAAGTGTTTTTGGTTTTCCTTTTTTCGACGTTAAGAAAAAAATGTAATAAGTTAGACGTTAAATTGGCAAACAACCAAACACCCACTTAGGTTGCATTCCAATATCCAATTATGGTTTATACGAGGAGAGAAAAAGGTAAACAAGAATTCAAAACTTAATTTCTTTCTAATTTCGAGAAAATTTCATCTAATTTGATGAAAAAATTACTAAAGATCAAAAAAATAATTTATTCGACAAATTAGAAAAAAAATTGTCTTTAGTGGAGATTTTTCAAAATTTGAATAGATTTTTTACATTTTTAGATTCTTTTCGTTAAAAGGAACCTATAAAATCTTGATCAAAAGGGGAAGTAGTTCACTGAAAACAAAAAAAAATCAGAAAACAAAGTATCTAAAAATTAAATCTCGAGAACATCTAGACCAAACTGGGATTTAATGAGGTTCTTTGTTTCATATTTGATGCCTCGATACAAGACTCGACTCTTTTCACTACGAGCTGTAAATTTCCTCATCCAGTAAGTAAAAAAATATTATTATAATACTATTTTTTTTTTTGCCAATCCATATAGATTGGGAGAGATTGTTGCATTAGTTATCAAAAAAAGATATAAATCAGAAGAGGTTAGTAGTTACAACAGGGTATCGACTTGATCCATCAACTCGAACTTAGAACCTCACTCTTAAAAAAATAATAGGATGACCACTTAAACTAAATCCCAAGCCATATTATAATACTAATAGGAATGATCTCAACTGTATTATTTTCTATCCCATGTACAATTAATTAATAAGATTAATTGTTTAGAAGAAAAAAGTTTTTACTAGATCCTTTCAAATCACACCTTATAATTAGTGATAATTTAAAATAAGATGATGGATAGCTACTCAACTATAGTAGCTTCAACTTCTTTTCATTGAAATTACCACTACCAAAACAAAATGGCAAGAATAGGATAACATAGAAACTGAAAATTTATATGAAAATTTTATACATAATGATATAGTTTATTGTCATCATTTCACGTTAAAACAAATTATTAATAAAAATGAGATTTAATTACACCAATATCACTGTATATCATCATTGTCATGTTTTCTTTATAATTTTTCTGTAATAAAAATGTCCTTGACATTTTGATTATCATTTTGATGGTCGTAAGTTAAGGATGCGTTTACCAAGAACGAAAGTGATTAAAATGTAGAAAAGGGAAATAAAATAATTTCTTTTTATATTTATTTAGCTTGAAAATAGAAAAAAAAAAATGCAAGAAAGTCATGTTTTTGGTGCACCAAAAAAAGAAGAAAGGAAATTGTGGCTTTCACTTTCTTGAAAAAATACAATAAAATTTTTGTTTCTAATGGAAGTAGACAATTCTTATTTGACTTCTCATTATGCCCACGATTTCCTACTTTTCCTCTTTTCTTTCACCATGTTCATGGCTAATTTAGTAATTTTCAAAAAAAAAAATAATCATTTTTCATAGAAAAATTTCATTTTAACCAATACATATAAAAAAAATCCTTTCACTTCACTTCTATCATTTGCAATGTCATAGTATTCTTCACTCCAAATTTCAATTAAACAGATATTCAATTAGGACGCGTTAAACCAATGATGTAAATACTCTACATCAACATCATATGATAAACAAAATATAAAATAAGAATAATATAGTCACCATCAATTAATTGCATAAGTTAAATGGCTATTAGTTTTTGTTGAAAATTATGCATTGATCCCAAATGTCTACACTCCAAAAAATAATAAGGACAAATAGGCCATTGTAATGACTGATAATTTATACTGTTGGCCAAACAACTGGACATGGGAACATCACCACAAATCTAGAGGGATCATCAATTAAATATTGACTTGCATCCACATCTAATGATAGAGTTTGTACAATCAATATAGTTGATTGTATTTGACTTGTAATTGTGTGGTCCAGATTTGGTTTGTGGTGTTGTTGAAGTGGATCCCATGTCAATTAAATCAAAACACATGCGCACTCTCTCTCTCTCTCTCTCTCTCTCATGTCGATTGGTTTGTGTTGTTGTCCAAGCGGCACCCATGTAAAGAAAATACGTTTCATTATAGTAAATATTACAATTATTGAAGTTAATGTTATAGGAGGTGTATATATTTAAAATAGTAAAACAAAATATGTTAAGTATTATTGTGATAAATGTTACGACTTTTTATGATAAAAAAATTTTATAATTTTTTTTTATTAAAATTAATTGCGGTGAATATTACAATAATGTTATAGCAAAACGCACTATATGCATCATTTTTAATAGTGTATTTTAGCCATTCACATGACTCTATATTCATGTTTTGCTTATTCAAGTAATGTTTCCCAATATGGACAAGGTACAACTAGAATGAGAATGTATATGTTAGTAACGGTCTTGCTAACTACAACCTAATGGGTACTGGTTAAAGAGTATAAAATAATAAAAAACTTAATTTTTCAATACACTTTTTATTATTTTTAATATAATTTTGGCTTATTAACCACCACCCAGTGAATATTAGTTAGCATTTTTCTATTAGTAATAGTTAAATATCATGTCAATCCGGTTCAACTTTCACTTGCCAACATGAACATCGAACCCAGAGCTACTACTCCATCAAACCCAATGAAAGTAAGCCCCCACTGACGGGTGAATGGATGGGAGCCCAACAGGGTGTTGGCCTCTCCAAAATTGTTCTCTAAAATTTCATGGCAATGTAGATTTTTTTTTTTTAATTAAATGGCCCCTTCATTTTATTTTCCATTCATCTTTACCCCTCAAAGATATGGTCCCTACTTCCGCCCCTGCATCCGCTAGGCCACCACCCTTCTAAAGTGTACTGAAAGAAAAGTTCATTGGTGACAATTAAGATTCGCATACATCTATTTCCAGACTAATCTATTACACCACTTAGCAAATCTATAAAAAAATCACCATTGCCAATTAGTACCGGTCCTGAGTTTTTCGACATTCCAATCTTAACTTCAATTTAAGATCCTTCACAATTTTTTTTTAATAAAAAACGAGATTATTATTACAATAAAAATCAACATCTTTTGTGAGTTTCAAACAAAATTAGGAACTTGAAATACACATACAAGACTATTACTTCGATGTACGAAAATATATATAATCCAGTACACAAAAATTCATAATTTTATATACAAAAGTGCTACCACCATGCATTGTCCATTTATCAATATATACCTAACCACATATAAAAAAATATAAATTCTTATTCATTGAATATTTTTGATTCTTTTACAGAAGAGATACTAGTTCTATTGGCTAGATACAAAAAGTATCACTTGAGTACCGCTCTTTTTACATTTTAGAGGTAAATGTTAACTTGCGTAATCTAGACTTTTTGCAAACTCATTTTCAATGGATAACATCGCTAATCCCAAACCAAAATGGGTATTTTTTTACCTAACATATTTATACTATAACATATTGGACCTTGGGGCTCAAAATTTGACTATTTTTTTTGGGCCCCAGACACGGGCCTATTGAGCTTGTGCCCAGGGCCGGCACTGTTGCCAATGTCCCCAATTGTCTAAGGTCCAATAAAATAGTTGTTAGGTATTAGCGGAATCCAAACACAAATTTTAGGAGAAACGAATGAAAACAAAAAAAAGAGAATAATTTATTCACAAAACACAAGATTTTTGTGGTTCATCTAATATGAGTTATGAACTGTTACAATTATTTTAATATGTAGATGAAAAATATAAGTTATATCATAGATGTTCTACGTTATAATATATAATTAGAATTACATACTTATAAAAAATTACTAAAATATTCTTATAAAAAATTTGCTGCAAACTGCATAGATTGGTGACTAGTACAATTAGCTCCAGGCTCCATAACATAGACCGACTAATGAATCCACATAAGCATTTCCCCACTTGGCAGGTAGCTTATCAATGATAATAACTCCTACTTTTTATCTTTGCCAATTATTTACTTTATTTACTATTTTTTATGTCACATCAATCACCAACCCCAACTAGAAAATGACATCAAGAAGAGCACAATAGCTGATGATTGCCAACAAATTTCCAAACTTAAATGTAGAAAATTATGCATTGACCCTTCCAAATTACGTGGTATTGGTAATTTGTATTACTCAAATATGTAAAGTACATCATAGAAAAAGCACATGGGTATTATCATGAGCTCTCTTTTTTGATTGGTCTATCTAGATTATTTTCCTATAAATGGTTTAAATTGAAACAAAAAAAAAGTCTTTAAAACAGTAAGACCTACTGGACCAGATCAAATTGTGAAAAGTGAAAGTTTTGACTCATTTTTTTGGCCGATCCGTGTGACCCAAGACTTTGTTTGAATCTCAAATTTGACGAGAAAAAAAAATAAT